>LGRX02003796.1:0-64222 GCA_001247695.2 Cymbomonas tetramitiformis | reverse complement strand
CTGCCCCTCACCGCCCCTCACCGCCCCTCACAGCCCCTCACTGCCTCTTACAGGAAAATAGCACTAAAATCAGAACTATGCGACTCGAGCCCAGAGCCCGAAGCACGGAGCACGAGCAGGCGGAGCATAAAGCATTGAGCACGGAGTATGGTCAGACCAAACATAGTGCGCAAAACACGGAGTATAGGCAGATCGAGCACAAAGCACAAAATAGTGAGCATATAGCTTGGCATTTGGGGAATGAGTACATCAAGCATAAAGCAAGAACAATGCAAGCACGAAGCACAAAGCACAAATCACTCAGATTTGGAAATTTGTGCACAAAACAAAGAGAATGGGCACACGGATCAAAGAACACAGAGCACTGTGTAAGGATAGTTCATGCTCAAAGCATAGCACACAGTGAAAGGGAAGCATGGGAAAAAAGGTTATCGAGGAATAGATAGCTCCAAAATGGGGAATAGAATTTTCGATCTGTTTTTGGGGAATAGATTATATGTCACATGTAACCATGCTTAATTCAATCGAGCGCCAAAAAAATTTACAAGCAGTTTGACTAGCACACTCCCCAACACTTCACAGCCATGGAGGACCAGGAGGAGGAAAATGTAGCATGAAGCATAATTTTTTCCACCATTCGATTCTAAAGCGTTTGTATTCATTAGGTGAATACCTTTCGTTTGAACTATCGATTGGCCCCATCCGCAACCGCATCAGCTTAGCCTTCGCGACTGCAAGCTAAGTTGGTGCGGTGTGAGATGGTTTCAACCACTTGCGGCTTTGCATAATAGGGGTTTTCGTGAGAATCTTCTCACGAAACTTGGCAGTGATATTGTTCATATCAATATCAGTGCACCCTCAAGAGCATATGGCAAGCCGTTGAGTATATTAAAGACGGCCGCGTGCTGGCATGATGCCTTTTGGGTTTGAAACCCAAACCCAAGCATGCCAAACAGCGAAGGGCTTCCCGTGAGTTCCAGCGCACGTAACTTTGCAAAATATATTGATAAGATGCATATATTTCACTTTTCTGAAGTGCAAGGTTTGCGATAGCTTGTGCGCGAAGTTAACATATCATTTCTTTGACCCAGATTTATGAGTTTGTATATCACGCTAAAATCTGTGTCAAAGAAATAGTAATACCATTTTGTGCACAGACTTTCTTAGACCTTGTGCTTCGAATATATCAAAGATAAATATCTTGGCAATATTTCTACGCAGTTACGTGCGCTAGAACGCACGGGAAGCCCTTCGCTGTTTAGCATGTATTGGGTTTGGAAACATTCGAACCCAAGCCCAATAGATCTGCCAAAGAAATAAATTGATGGTTTTGCCAACAAGTTATCTCAAACCTTGTGCTTCTGAGAACTGAAAGATATGTGTCTTGTAAATATTTGTGCATAGTTTCGCGCGCTATAACGCACGGGAATTGCTTTTCAGTTTGGCATGTATTGGGTTTGGGTAAACTCGAACACAAACCCAATAAATCTCCAAAGAAATAAATTGATGGCTTCGTGCACAAGGCTTTTGAGGCCTTGGGCCTTTGGCAACTAAAAGATATATATCTTAGTAATACTTTTGCAAAGTTACGGGCGCTGGAACTCACGGGAAGCCCTTTGCTGTTTGGCATGTTTGGGTTTGGATTTGCATGTACCGAAACCCATGATGTGTAGCACGCGTTTTGCGCATAGCTGACATCAGAGGTTGTGCGTTTGAGGGTGCACCAATATTGCTGTTAGCAATATTGGTGCCAAGTATCGTGCGCTAGAACGCACGAGAACCCCTCCGCTGTTTGAGTTTTGATGCGATGTGCATGAAAGTTATAAGGGCCTCTCAGCTTAGCTCGCAGTCGCGACTGCAAACTGAGCTGATGCGGCCACGGCTCAGTCAAGAGCTAAAAAAACTCCTACCTAAGAGTCTAAATGATATATCTTTGTGCATTACGAACGTTGGAAAATGTTTTCCCAGTCTAATTTACTCGCAAACAGTGTGGGCAATCATACGTGCAGTGAAATATTCACGGCCGTGAATTTAATATTCACGGCCGTGAATTTAATATTCACGGCCGTGAATTCCAGATTCGGGAGGGCGTAAACCGTACGTTTAGGGCTCTACAGTATGTGAGAACTGAAGTCGGCTTGGTTGCAAAGACCTGTCTGGTATTTTCTCTAAGTATTTTCAGACGTTCCCAAAGTGACCAAAAACCGAACGATCGGCGATCGAACGGTTTTTGGTCACTTTGGGAGTGAGATCGTGAGTTTAGGCTTGGTGACAACACGCGAAACAACACTGAGTATTTTCAGACGCGTTCCCAAAGTGACCAAAAACCGAACGATTGGCGATCGAACGGTTTTTGGTCACTTCGGGAGTAAGATCGCGAGTTTAGGCTTGGTGACAACACTGAGTATTTTCAGACGCGTTCCCAAAGTGACCAAAAACCGTTCGATCGCCGATCGAACGGTTTTTGGTCACTTTGGGAGTGAGATCGTGAGTTTCTAAGGCTTGGTGACAACACGCGAGACAACACTCAGTGTTTAAGTATTACCAGTGTTTAAGTATTACCGTCTGAAAATACTTGAAGAAAATACTCACTGTTTGATTTGTTAAATATGCAATTTTAACTAAAGGCGGAAGGCTTTCTCTCCGGGAGTGTGCCCCTGTCCAGCGAAATAAAGATCTCTAAGATTGTATACTAATCTGAGTAATCTTTTGCTTCAAAATATTATCACATATTCCTACTTAGTATGATGTGGGTACCCGTTTCGCAAAGAAGATGAAACCCCATGTAGCGCAACTATTGCGGGTTTCAAATTCCTTAAATTCCACCCGCTTCCGCCAAATGAACGCGTCATCCCACAACGAGATGTGTGGTTGACCGTTCAGTTTGTGCAATTTGTTTAGGGAAAACAACGCATACGAAATACTATTTTTGCTAACGCTTCCCTCATCCGTTGCCCAGGCTCTCTTGCAAACGAGCGCGCGAATGAGGGAAGAAACGCCTAGCGGAAACGTGGACGCGGTTGACATCCGCGTTTCCGCTAGAGGTGAAATTGCACTGCCAAACGGTCAGTATGTGTTTATTATGCTTATATGATATGCGTGATATGTTCATGCTGTGCAGGATGCGTCCCTGTTGGGCGTGAGTCGAGTTGGCTGGCTCGAATCACGCCCATTACCCCCCTCTCAAGACCCGTCCAGCATCCTAGATTCCGAACGGATCTTGCTTCCAACCCTTTCTAATTTAAGCAGAATTGCCTGCACACTCGGTATCGTGGTCAGGAACTCGCGTAGCATTACGTATCTCGTTCGATGAAAGCCACGTACGGTACCTGGTTCAACGAAAGCCACGTATCTGGTTCAACGAAAGCCCTGTATCTAGTTCAATGAAAGCCCCGTATCTGGTTCAATGAAAGCCCCGTAATCTTGCTTGCGCAAAAAAAGTTGTTCCTAACACTTATTATATATGTAGTCAACTGTACAAGGGAACCGTGGAAAGCAAGGGCAACGCACCTTTCATTTTTGATGGAGAATCTTTTACCCTGTCCTTTTTCTTGAATAGAGGACAATAAAATGCATACCATCAGTGTGTTCAACAGTACATCGATACCCGCCATAATCGCAAGAAAGGCACACCCTAGTGTACTTTTTCGGAGGCTTCCTCATGTTTGCAAAACGAAAGTGAACAGATGGGTGGGGGGAAAATTTTAACGCTTTATTAAAAATTTAAACGCAAAACTTTAGACGCATATGCATGTGTCACACACCTATTCCCCAAAAACAGATTGAAATTTCTATTCCCCATTTTGGAGTTATCTATTCCCGAATCATTATGCTACCGGAAGCATGGGCACAGACCATACAACATAGAGCAAAGAGCACAGAACCTTGGGAAAATATGAGCACTAAACACAGTGCACATAGCACACAGCAGGTGCAGAAGCATAGAACACAAAGCACAGATCACAGAAAGTGGAAGGGCCGAGCAAAAAGCACCAAGCTTAAAGCTCAGGTTGTAGGCAGGTTGAACAATAAGCACAGAGCACAGATTATGCAATACAAAGCACAGAGTACAGAATATAGAGCACAAAGCAATGGCAAACTTTACATGGAGCACACGCAGAACAAGGAGCAAATTCTCTGCACAACTTAAACACATGGTAAGGAATGTGGACAACCAGAGCACAGAAGTTAGAGCACAAAACAAAAACATCCCAAACAAAAAGCATAGAACACAAAAAGGGGGAAAGCCAAGCACAAAGCAGCAAGCAGATAACATAGAACAGAGGCTTCATGAGCACAAAGCACAATGCATAAATTGCAGATCACTGATAAATTCAGTCCAGAACAACTATAGAGGAAGCAGGAGAACTAAGCATAGTAAACTGAATTGGGTCAGGAAGCATTGTAATCAGCACACAGAGCAGATACAGTTGAAACACAAAACAATGGGCACAAACCACAGAAAGCAGAAAGGCCTAGCACAGAATATTGGACTTGAAACATCAATCACAAACAATCAGAAAACCCAACACACGGCACAGAGCACTAAGTACAGAGCACAAATTACGGAATGCGTAGCACGGAACAGGGGCAGGCGGAACACAAAGTATAAAACACAGGGGCTCGGGGTCGGACAGCACAGGCATATGGTCAGAAACATGACCAGTTTGAAATCAGGACACAGAACTGGAATTACATGCAGACAGCACACAAAGCAGAGGGCGGCACAAGACCATACTGCACCTTGCATTGAAATTCTCCCATCAAGAGGCCCTCAGCAAGCCACAACAAACAATTTTCACTCACAAAACAAAAGCAGCAAGAAACCACAAGCCACAACACGTAGCCTGAAAACAAGTTCGGGTATGAGTGAACAGGCGGATCCCATCGAAGAAGAGCATGAGGGAGAGGAGACTGAGGAAGAAGATCCGGCATTCGAGTTTTCAGTAGTAGACACTATTGCAAGGCTAGGTAGAGAATGGGATGCCATGTCTTATGCCCTGGTTGAGCATGAGCCTGACGGAGACGTCCGCGATACCTGGGCTTTGGCTTATGCCCGGGCGAGACTGGCTTACCCTGAATACCCCTTAGACGAGGCTGGGCGCCCTCTGAGGATTGGGAGCCAAGCCCGTACCCGTCGTAGAATCAGGAAGTACGACAAGTACGGGCTGCCCCTCTGTTGCATGACTTGCAGGTGCAATGGTGCTAACTGGCGCCAGAATACCGACACTGAATCCGAGGGATCAGTATGAAGGACAATGATAGAAAAATGATTGAAGTCAAAACATTTCTTGTAAATTTTATTATCCTTCAAGTATCACTTGCAATCATAAACATCTGTGCTATAGCCTCACACCCGTCAATTCAGCAATTAGAGGTAACCTGGGGAACTGCCCCGAGACAAGACTTGCCGACAACCCATGTTACATGCAATAAGAGTATCACACTGCTGAATAGGCCACGCTTTTCACAACTGTTCCACAATGCACAGAGCACAGAACTAGGTCATCCCGAGCAGAGAGCAGAAAGCACAAAGCATCAGCAAATGGAGTACGGAACACAGGTTAATAAGCATAGGCAGTTGGAATATAAAGCAGATGTTAGAGAGCATAGAACAGGTGAAGTTCAAACACGGAGTCCATTAAGGGAAACACAGAAAGCAAGCAAACCGACCATGAAAATCAGAGCACGGGACAGGGAGGATGTGGAGTCAGATCCAAAAACACATGCTAGGGAGCAGTCAACCTCGAATGCCCGAACACAAGGCATGGAGCACGTGATGCTAAACAATGACAAACCGAGCATATATTACAAATCACAAAGCATTGGTGGTTTGAACACAAACCACATAATTTGTTTCATTGAAATAGCGAACAAAGCACAAAAGGGACTAAAAGGAATGTCTGTAACAAAACTGCAGGAGAAGGGGACGGAGGAGTTTGTTGCCCCCGCGGATGGTGCAGAGGCCCAGGTGTGGATGTCACCGATGTCTGACACACCGCTGTCAGTAACTCCCGAGGAAACTGAAACAGACACAGAAGAAGAAGTCTATCTCACACCGCAACACAACCCATCCCATGTAACTTATGACTTAGTCAGCCCGGAGCATTCAATAGATCATGACAGTGAAGAGGAAGAATCGAGTACCCCCGAGCACAATCCGGTCAAAGTTACCTATGATCTAGTGAGCCCTGATCACGAACCAGACAGCCAGGAAGAAGGAGGGATGTCGCCATGGTAATTTCAAAAGATTTAATAGTAACATAGCAAAGAATAGGAAGCAACCAACCCTTCATGAAAACAACAACTTGTTGATGATACTATTTGAAGGAGGGAAGGGGAAGATGGGATCAGGAATGCACCTGATGATGAAAATTGTGTGGTTACTAATTATGTCAGTTAAAGCGGGGCAAGGTTTAAGTAAATTGGAGGCCACAAATATGACAATCACAAACATTAGTATGATCAAACCGTATGAGGATTGTTTATGGCAGGGGTCAGGCAAAGGACCGCTACAGGAGGACCCCATGTCGGACGAGGATGAGGAGGCTGAGGTACGTTTTGACACAATTAAGTGCGGGCCGCCTAGAAGGCCTCATAATGCAACATTCCTTGCCATTCACAGGCAAGATGTTTACTCCATGCAAAAGGTCATAAAGGATGATTGGGGTGTAGGGGGTTACACTGTCACACACTTGAGGATTGCACAAGAGAGTACGTCACCAGTAGTGTACTTAAACAGAAGCACAATTGTGACCCATAACCAATTGACAGAGGAGGGGCTGGTAACAGACCATGAGCTCACAAACAGTGGGTGTGACCAACAGGAGGGGCAGAAGGGTGGAGGAATGTACACAGCACTGGCAGGGGATGAGGTGGATAGGGAAGCAATTAAGGAGACTGCAGCCAAAATTCGGAATGGGGAGCTCACCAATGCAGTCCAGTTGGATGAGGAGGAAGAAGAGGATGAGCAATTCAAGGGCCAGTTCAGATTCCTGAAGCTGACAGGAAGGAAATATGCAAATATCACCAGAAAGGAAGTGAAGCAGGTCAGGACAGTGGTAGCCGCTGCAATCTCAAAGGCGGGGGGAAATCCAGCTCTGGTGACAGCAACAGCACTGACCTTCGGAGGAGGAAAGCAACCTTTCGTCCTGATTGGAAATGTAGACAGTGAGCACACCCAGTTGATGTTTGACCTCATTCAGATTAAAACAGCGAGCGGAACAGACTGGACAGTCAGGGTGCACAATGTCGGTGACCTCTATTGGGAGGCCCGATGGGCCTGGAAGCCATCAAACAAGCAGGGGAACAGGATGCCGATGAAGGCAAAGGATGTTGCCAACTACCTCCTGAAGCACCCCATGACTGCCGAGCTAGTGGAGGACATCAAATACACTCATGACCGCATCCACCCCATCTCAAACAACCATCAAAAGGTAACAACACATGCCACCTATCAAGCCCGAAATGTTAATACAAGGAATTCAATGAAACATGCATCGAGCACAATTCAGCCCACCACAAAGCAGCAGGTTGTGTTACATAACTTTACAAGTCTAACAAGAACCACTACAAAACTATCGGAGAATAATAGACCGTGGGACACGGGAAACACACGACAGGTGCTGTTTCTGAAGATGAAGAAGGGGGAGGATGGTGAGCCGCTGCAGAAGGGTGGTGATGACTATCTGGTTGATGGGAATGAACCCCCGGAAATCATGGATTTCCCCACCGAGATGCAGGTTCTGGTACAGGGCCAGGAAAGGGGGAGGCTGGTGCTCTCTTACTTCCAGGGCTTTGAGTACTGCAGCTCGGTCACTCACGGAGAAGACAGGATTGCCAGGCTCAACCACATCAAGTGCATGTGTTACAATGAGAGGATGCTTCAGGGGGGAGAAGCGGGCCTCACCCCTGAACAGAAGGGGAAAGGGGAGACGCGGGACAGAGGCACCCCTGGCTCAGTCGGAGGAACTAAGAAAAAGCTGAACAAATCCTTCAACACCGTTAGTGGCTAAGTTAAGTTTGCAGGAGACTAGCTCACCTGATTTTCAGCAACTTTTTAGGATGAGCAGACAGCTGCAAGCAGTTCATACAAACATAGAAAGCAGAACTTTAAAAACAAAACACCTGTACACTTGCCCCGTTGGAGCACCGTGGCCTAGCACGGTGTCCGCCTTGCCAACGGGGGATCGCCCAGAAAACCCCGGGTCTTGTGTAAAATATATAAAATACTGTTGCAGCAAACTGACTATGACAATAGCACTAACCATCTGCGGGCCAATTCCCCAAAGTAACAGGCTGGGCACTAATGCAGGAACACTTAATTGCTAAAATGGTCGGGAAGACAAACTCAGCAACAGACAAGATGAGCACTCCAATCGAAGGTATGTTAATCACCACCCTTCACATCATGGCCCGCTATGTATCCCTCCAAAGAAAACGGATGAGAGAGGAACTCACTGCATCACAAGGGCCGCTCATCCTCCTTTGGCACGTGGCATCTTGCCTAGCACACAACAAAGCAAAATTGACAAAAAACAACAACCCTGGACCCAGAACTTGGATCAAATGGGCACACATTAAAACCAAAACAAGACTACAGTATAAGACAAAACCTTATCAAAATGCCCGATACAAGGTAATGAAGGATGCATTAGGAAGAACTTTCACAACACAAAGGAGAAGCAGACGGTCCAAACATGACCATAACACACCTTTGCATATACCCGTAAGGAAAAAGCTAATGAGAACACTAGCAGGAAGGAATCAACACCTAAACACCCACACAGAAGCAAACAGAATCAACAACCATGGACAAAAGGGGAATCCCGGTCAACTGGAATCAAGCACAACAACATCATCCATTAAAATGGTAGATGCCATACACATCGGAAGCAATATGACTGAAGTGCCATTTACCAGGAAAGAGGTCATGAGGGGAAAAGGGGGGCAGCCCGCTGGGTCATCAACCCTAAACAATAACAGTCTTGAAGCAGAAACAGGACACAACGGGGAAGGGATTGATTCTGAACAGCTAGATGAGGCTCTCAGGCTACAGGACAAAAGCTCGATCCCCCCCATAGGCTATGATGAACTCCTTTCAAAACTGGAAACCGGAGAACCAAGCTTCGTACACCTCATCAGGAAAGCATTGGGCAAACATCTGAGGACCCACTTCGGGGTGAGCAACGGTGAACACTGGAAACTCATAACCCTCCGAATTACAAATGAAAAACACATAGAAGCCTATATCTATGACTCACTTGGGGTAATAACAACAGCCGAAACACAAAGCAAACTTGAAGGGGCACTCTCATCTTGGTTGAAAATTCATCACAAAACCATAAACGGGAGAAGTTGGAATGTAGAGGTATCAACGTTCAGACAGCAACTGGATAACCACACATGCGGGATCTGGGTTATCAGAACAGCGGAGAAATGGAGGCAATGGTGTGACAGGAGCGAGCATTTACCATTCTTCACCTATCTAAAGGAAGGGAGCATTGAAGGGGAGCACCACAACTCGGAGGCCACATTACACATTCAGGACCTACAAGAAATAATCCAAGACAGGATCACTCAGCCCAAGGATGAAAGAGGGAACACCAACAAGGACATTACAAAATACAACCCTGTATACAGCAGGAAAGGAGTCATTACCATAGCCAACATTGAGACACTGTGCTTCAAGTTGAAACTAGACTTCACTTGCACCAACAACAAGCGCACCTTTTATGAAATGATAAACGGTAGCCAACAGGAATACAACAATGACATAAACAAACTTCTCCAGACAAGACACCACACCTATATCCTTCATGAAAGTCAGGAATGGACATTGGCAATACACTTGAAACATAAGAACACTGTCCTTTTAATCAAGCCTTTCACAAAAATGGGAAAAGAAGGCCATGACAACAAGACACCAGTATATAAACACTTAGGTCTCAGATGTGAGATCGATCCCCAAAACAAAGGCCTTCTGGTCTTCCACACAGCAGTCAAAAGTCAGGAAATCCTTCAAAATCTCAGATATGCAGGAGAGCACCAGCTAGAAAGAGACATCATAAACAGCATGATCACTTCTAACATCAAGTATCACCATGGCTTCGGGAAATTCACTAGAAATGAGAAGCTAAACAACAGGGGAGCGGTAGCCATAATCAGGGAGCAACTCAGATATGGGAATATAACCCCTGAGGAAATAGCTCAAAATAGAGAATTCCGGGAAAAACAAGTGGTGGTTGGAGGCATTAGAACAGGGAAAGCAATGGCTTCCAATGCCCAGGGAAAAAGAAACACCCCCAAAACCACGGGCATGAGGCACCAGGCAGGGAAAAAACTGAGGAGGAAGGTTCAAAATTGTGAGCGGACGGAAAACATCTTTTTCCACAAAAACCTATACGGAGTGGATGGAAGATGCATCAAGCAAAAGGCTAAGCACTCACGGAATGAGGCGGAAAACACACGGTTGCAGGAACTACAGAGAGCTCAAGGGAGAAAGGAACACATTATAGTAATGGGAATGAATATGAGAGGATTGAGACATACAAAGGAGGACCAGGATAGTATGATTAAGCTAGAGACCATTTGTAACCTAGTGTTGGACAGAAAAGCACACATCATATGTGTCTCTGAGACCAAGATCTCAACCACAAGTATGCCAATGGTTAAGACATTGATGCTCCAGAAAGGTTTAAACTTTAGAATTTCACACACGGATGAAAAGGCTAGTATTGGGTCCCTCATAGTATGGAACCCCAAAGATATACCGCTCACACCCAATGCAACATATGTGGACGGGACACAAAAAAGGTCAGTCATGATTCGGTTTACAGGCACAAAGGGTTTTTCGTTTTCGGTGGCAAGCGGGTACATGAACGATGCCAGCCTCAAAGAGGAACAAGAGGACTTCTATAAAACCCTTAAGGATTGGGCAGCCAAGTCAGGAGACAACAGAAACAAGGCCCACATAGAAATAGGAGACAAGAATTGCACACTGACCCAAAGCCAAAGGATAACAAAAGGTCAGCAGATGTCATACAAAGATCACCAGACTAAGAACAAACACCTCCTAAGTTACTTCAATGATGACAGGACAACATTAACAGAACTTATCACACACATGCATCCAGAATGTAATGAGATATTCACAAGGGTTGTGAACAACAGTTCAAAAGCAAAACTCACTCATATAATGGCAAACAAAGGAATGGAAGATAGAACAGCGGCTGCTGGCTGGCTTGAAATGAACCCATACATAGTTTCAGACCACGGCATAGTTTGGGCTCAGATTGACATCAGAGGAGAGCAGATACACCCTGAAAAACAGAAACATACCCCTACAGAGGAACCGCGCCTGAACGGAGCAAATGACACTACACATGACAAGTACCCTGGTTTCCCAGTAAGACTGGAGCACACAGAGACGGTAGGAGGTTTTAGAAAGCTTACAAAGGCTGCTGTAGCCAGAATCTTGGAGAAAAATGGATACACCATAAAGCATTTAGCAAATGCAAGCATTGAACAAAACAATGCAGCACAAGTAATAAACACTGTTCTAGGAGACACTACAGACTACAATATGAAAAAGGAGGATATCCACGGAGACAACCTAAAGGAAGACTCGAGCACATGGAAGGGTAAGCTGACGAGCACAAAAGGTAGCATAAAGTGGCACAACAAGACTAAAGAATGGTGGATACACATGGACTCACCTTGGAACTCCGCACACATCCGCTCTAGGGGCATTGGCATGCCAGAGGGAGTGACACAACATGGTTACACGAAAATTGGTAATCTTTGGAGCTTGAAATTCCCAATCAATTATGGGAAAAAAGATGTTTTGAAATACCTCAAAACACACTTTCACTTGGGAAACACTGAAGTCTTAAAACTCGAAGGACCTAAGGAGCATGGAGAAGGGCACATATGGGACATCTGCATGCACCAGAGCCTGCAAGCAGAGCATTGGAGTCATTGCGGCAAACCCCTAGCAGCCCTTGACAAAACCAATGCATACAACTTCAAATATGCCACTGGATGGAAAGCCTATACAGAAAGACTACAAAAGCTAGTAAATAAAAAGCAAGAATTGGAGGGCAGTAAGAAGAGTATGGATAACTGTAGTCCCCATAAAGAAGATACGGACCAAACTTGGGACTTCATCCATGAATCAGCAAACAAAGCGGCGTGTGCCGCATTTGGAACGAGGGGGAAAAAGATGCACAAAAGGCCGGTCCCATCAGCCACATCAAACTATCTATACAAATGGCTTCAGTCATTGAGGAAAGCACACCGAATGCTGGGAGAGATAGAAAAGGAGAAGGACTTGGAAGCAACAGAATGCCTCGTCAGTACCATACCTTGTGACAGTCTTTGTAGGAAGCCACAAGAAACGGCTGAGGCATGGAGCAACAGACTTGAGGCGAGCCTGCCAACAGTTACAAAAGCATTCCAAGAGAGCAGAATCAAGGACATAAGATACTGGAAGCTCCGGGAGAAGGAAGAGATGCAACATCTGTTTGCAAAGAAAGTTTCAGCCTTCCTGGATAGAGCTTTAGGAAACAAAAAAGGGACGGAAAAGGGTGCAGCCCCAGAATATGACGACAAAGGTGAGGTACCGCTAACAGCAAATGAAAGGAAGCAAGCCATTTTAAAAGAATACAAAGAAAATAAACTCTTCTCCACTAGACCCGAAGCACCCAAGCACCTACCCCCATGGTTGAGATCGATCTTAGAGAACAGCCCCAAACTACCTCAGCATGTCACCGAGCAGCTAGCAGAACCTATACTCATGAAGGAGTTGGAGGCAGTCTATGGATCATGTGGAGTATCCACAGCCCCAGGCCCATCGGGAATGCATTATGCACAATGGATACAGGGACCCCAAAACCTCCAGGAATTAATACTTGAAATGTTTAACAACATTTTGAGGACAGGCTCTTTTCCAAGATTAGCAAAAGCGGGCTTCATTCAACCGATCCCCAAAGATCCAAGCAAACCGTGCACCTCAGATAATTCCAGACCACTCACCATGCTGGAAACAGGCATGAAGTTGTTCAATTCTATCATTGCAAATAGAATAAAGAAGGCTTTATCCAAACATCCGGTCTTTTTCCCAATCCAAGATGCCTTCTTACCCAATAAAAACATTGAGGATTCGTTGCAAGTCCTAAATGAAGTTATTTCCGATGCTAACAGATTCGACAAAGAACTGCATGTTGTCTACCTGGACCTTAAACAAGCTTTTGACCGAGCAGAATTTTGGATGAGCAAACTAGCACTGGAGAAAATAGGATTGCCCGAAAACATCATTACAATCATCTCGGACATCACATCCGAAGCATCCCGATCAGTCCTCACATTTGAAGGCATGACAGATGAATGGATGCTTGAATGCGGGGTGCCCCAAGGAGAAGTCCTAAGTCCCCTCAGGTTTGTGGCAATCATGGACATATTGGCCATCTGGCTGGCAGAAAGGGCCAACGGGAAGAACCCCATGAAACAGACCTACGGGTATGCCCTGGAGAAACCAAGAGATGCTACCAGAAACCCGGGAGCTACTTCACCCCAGAAGAACAGAAAATGGCTGAACATGAATTCACCGCCTAACATTTTTGCCAGATTCTTCTGTGATGACATCATCCTGATAGGGAAATCAAAAGAGGAAGTACAGGACATGCTCGGGGTGATCAATGAGTTCATGAGGTTCATAGGGATTCCCATTAATGCCAAAAAATCTAAGTACTCCCATAGGAAACCTGCAAGACAGAGGGGCAAAGCATATGAAGGGCATATTGAGTTGGAAAAGAAACTCATGTCCGGAGGTATGCTGAAAATCGAAGACGGAGAGGAAGGGCCCAACACATGGTCCGAATGGCTTCCGCCCAAGACCCCTGCCTATCTTGAATATAGCAACAGAACTGAGGCAAACCGATACTTAGGGGTTTGGTTTGCGCTGGATGGCGGATGGGAACACCAAAAACAGATACTCATGGATAAGCTCACCCAAAGCCTGCTGTCAGTTCAAACACAAACCTTAAACTTGAATCAGCTTCGCTACATAATCAATGCGGTTGTTGTACCAAGAATGGCATATCCCCTAAAAGTTACATCGACCATTAGCACGGAAACAAACAATGTAGCAAAAGAAATTGATGGCACAATAGCAAACTTTGTCTTGAGATACTTAAATTGTCCCATAGACACAAACCATCAATTAGTCTGGACACCGGCCGCACTAGGAGGACTGGGGATTGACAATGTAACAGACATTGCCCATGCTACATGCATCTCGGAAACCTTAATCACACTATGCAATACAACAGAATACGAATATTGGAGTGACCAGATCATACAAGGAACACACGGCACACCGAATGCACACTTGTACAGAGACAACAGCAGCACATGGAGCAAAATGGCAAGTTATGTTATGGAAAGAGAAGCGAGGGAACTAAAAATTCAGGGCTCTCCTTTATCCCACCACCTCCCTTTCAAAAAAGCCACGGATAAAGGCGGGAACTGGTTCAAACGGGTGAGCTACATATTGTCAAAATATGGATACTCTATAGACACAAAGCATTCAACCCTACAGGACTACGAGGAACTACAGACCTTTCTTTACTCGTCACTCCCGAAGCCTGTGTATGAGAAGATAAGTATGCTAGTTGCAACTCGGAATCTTAGATACATGGGTTCCTTTCTTCAGTCTTGTGGAGGGCTTATGCTTAGCTGGGAAGAATTGAGGGCAAAGCATAGCCTACAAGGAACAGAACCTCCATCTTGGTTTTTAGCCCTCCAGACAGAGGTTATATGTGACTCGTCAGGGGCAGAACTGCGGAAGGTTAAAACCAAATACAGAGACACACCGCAAGCCCCGGAGGAGGGCATGATGTGCTGGAAAGGGACAGGAATGGGCCAGGAAGGGATGAAGCTAGTCACAGTTCAGAGACATGACACCGGCTTGGGCACTTTACAACTGAAGATGTACACCAAGAATCAAGAAGGGACATACATGCCAGACAAAACAGGACTGAAGACCTTATCAGTTAATGAATATCACATATTGCAGGACGGTACAACCCTAATGCCGGTGAACCAAAACTTTTTGAGAATGCATGCCAATAGCACAGCTAGGATCAACATGAGAGAAGGACCGGAAGCCGAGACATACTTAACATATGTTGGAGATAGACTCAATGACCTTTTCAGAGCTAGATGCAACAACTCATGCGCAGCGGATAACAGTGAGTTCAGCTGCCCGAGTGCATCAGAGGATGAAGAACAGGGCGCACAGGACGAAGCAGATAAGAGGGTTAGCTTTGACTTTGCAAGTGACGGATCACTCTACAAAAGTTCATCTTTTGCAAGTTGCGGAGCAGCATACATGAGATTTGAGGAGGGAGACCCTACACCGGTCATGAGTAAACATAACATACCAAGGGAAGCGCCTATCACCTCACCCACAGCAGGAATCATAGATAACATCCATAAACCTAGCTCTACTACTGCAGAAATTTTAGGCCTCAGAAAGTTACTCCAAGATCGGAAGCATGAAATTCTAAACACCATGGTTCCCCTTACCCATGTGATTGACTCCATGGCAACTATCAATGCTGTAAACCGTGACCCTGGAACCCTAAATGTCAGGGACCTTATGCAAGAGCCAAACAGAAGGGACCTGGTAGCCATTAGACTGATTCTGGAGGAATTAGGATTTTACAACACAATGGGACAGGCGAAACTCCTGATCAAATGGATCAGAGGGCACAATAACGATAGGCTTCATGACAAAGTAGATAGGACGGCCAAAAGAGCGGCATTCAGGTACAGCGGGAGACAGCTCAGGTTCGACGAAGATGGGGACTTAGATTTTTCTCTCCTCTTTCATGAACAATCCATAACGGGAGGCATCAGGAACCACATTAGGAGACTCCAAAGATTGAGCCACCACAAAAAGTGGAAAGACATGCATGGACAAGGAAGGGCACTCAGGCTATTGGAGGAGAATCATGTGAAACCAATCAAGGATGTATCAAAGATTGCATCCAAGTACTTCACAGCTTATAGGTGCAGGGAACTCACAGGCCTACAGGCATCCCCACATAGAGCACATAGGATGGGAATTGGTGAAAGCCCGACCTGCCGGACGTGTGGCACAACAACACAATGCACCTACACACACATCCAACTGAATTGCCCAGGGGAAGGAAATAAACTACACCAGTTAAGGGAAAACCAGCAGGAGGAAATGAAAGAAACCATCAGAAAAGCCACAGCGGGAGACCCGAGATTGATAATAGAAGGCAGTAACACAAGGGGGGGCATCATCAGCCCCTCCGAAATCTTCCCCTTAGCAGAAATAGACAATGACTTAACAGCCTCTAGACCACTTGCTGCTCTACCGGAGGCTAGCATGTATAGGTTGTCAAACACTAGGAAAGGCACTGTAGCAGTAGCTGCTGCACCCATAGACACGAACAGTGATGGCAGTCACAACTTCCAAGACCTTCAGTACATTAAAAAGAAAGAATTCTGGAAGTTAGTTGAGTGGCATAGGCTGACAACTGATACACCCCAGACATCGATCAGCAATTACACACAACGGGCCAATGATATTCACTCGGCACTTATAGCATGTAATACTGAGTCGGGTGACCCGAAGAATTGTTATGCGATAAGAAGAGACCTATTAGATATCATCATAGATGAGAGAGGCTTAGGAAAGGACGGATGTGAGCTTTTCTGTAACCCTGTAAACTCTCACCCAGGAATCAAGTCAAGGAGGTGCATTCCCACGGCGGCTATGAAGGAGGCGTTGAGACCCTTTTGCCACAAGGGGAAGATAGGGTGGGATGGACTTGCAAGAGATGCATATGTCAACAGTGTAACGGGAAAAGGGAAAAAGGTATATGGGAACCCACCCTTTGATGGGGGGGTTCTCAGGGAAGCATCTGCTGTTATGCAAACGTTGTCCCGTGGCCTAGAGGCGGCCAGGACTTCGGAGGGATTTGAGGGGATTTGGATCCTGCCATTGTCGCCAAAGAACCTCAAAAAGTGGACTGGTAAGGGTTTTAAGCTAATTTTCAAGTACCCAAGGGGAACCATACCTTTCATTCCACATGATTATTGGTCGGGTAAAGGGCCCTACACAATGCCAGGGGAGGGATGTTACAAAGATAAGTACTCAGATGTGGTCATACTATCCATTGATAGTGAGAGCATGGGGTGTCCTGTTAGTAAGAAACTTGATAATGAGAAAATGCAATACAAGTTGCTTCAATGGTTCATAAATGTAGTCCCGCATAAAAAGATCACCCCCAAATTGCTCAAAGAAACGGGCCTGCACCCGGATATGATTGAGCAAGTCCTGAGTGAGAGGGACTGTCTGTTGCCACCCCGATTGTGCCCGTGGGTGGGGGGCAGGAATAATGTGGAACAACGAAACCAGTACCCTGGAGCACACTTGGATGGCGGGCACAGGAATGCAGGAGGAACCCCCTTCCTTAATGCGGTGGAGTGGCCGGAGGAACTTGCTCTCATGGGGTACTTACCAGAAGGCTTTGGCAAGGTGCTCAAAGGGATCGGGGTTCCACACCGTGGGGTGAAGACACTCTTGAAAAAACTGTCCAAGATGTGTAGGCGTCATGCAAGGGAAAGATGCATATTACATGAAACGGGAGCCCTACCTGAGAGTGGCATTGTAGAAGAGGCACCCAACATTCAGGAACTTTGCACGGAAAATAGGAAAGTAACCGATGTGGTAAAGGCAGCAGGGGAAATGCTAGGCAGCTATGTGAACCCCCACCCTCCCCCCAGCCCCCACGGGGTTGGGGCCCCTTAGGGCCCCGGCCCTAAGGGGGCACCACCGGCCCAGGGGCCGGAGCACCCCTGGGCTTTTCTCACTTCATCATCACCACCGCCCACACCGCCTCCATCTCCATCGTGCATCAGCTCCACGGCCTGCTGATGTTTTTTCCGACGCTGGTGGCAGACACGCTTTCATTAGTGCTTTGCCACCCTTGCTTCCACGCTTTGTGGAATGCTTCCTGCCTTAGCAGACTGTCATGTATGAGGGGAACAGACTCGAGTAGATCGTTCCGAAGGCGTTGCCTTACTCATCGACGTAAATGTTTTATTATTATTATTATTAGCCTGTCTCCAGACTGTGATGCTGTTGGTTCAGGTTGCCCCAAGATGGGCTTAATTTAGGGTTGTATATGTATTCTGCAGTATGTCTCACTGACTGCTAGAATCAGGAGTTACCCTGACAGAAAGGACAGGTTCTCCTGTAGGGTGCTTATTTCCACCGAAGCTGAGTAGGTGTTTGTTTCAGTTCCGTGACCACCTAGTTTGCCAGTCACCACCCTAGGTGGTGTGCTGGAAGTGACGCCCCGACTGTCATTCCTATAGTTAGGGTGTATGACTGTCATCGGTCCCGGAACCCTAGACCCCGAACATATAACGGGAAGACTGAGTATTCTCACCGGTTATCTATTCTGATTATCTGTCTCACCGAATATACAGTCCAGCTGATATATTCCAAGGCTCTATATCGATATTTCCGATAACCGATACTATCGATACATCGTATTTATCGCCGATTATCGGATTGCAAGATCAAACTATCGATTGTTTAGGTTTCGGTGTTCCATATTTAAGTTATAACAAAATGTGTGTAAATGCCCAAACAATCGATTATTTATCGATTGTGCCGATTATCGATACCGGTTTTCGGACATCAGATTGTATCGATACTGAAAAATCAAACCGATATAGAGCCCTGATATATTCAACAAAGGGTATCATTCCGTGACATGCATCTTGCTTTACAGGTGTGATTATTGGGTAGCTAGGGTAGCTAGGGGGGTCCGTAGGGTAGAAGTGTCACATAACCGAGGTTATCTGACGGGTCTCCGCTCCCCTCGTCCCTCGGGTCCCTCTGACCCGTCAGATAACCTTCGGTTTTGGGCGATTTTACGAAATTTTTGTCGCTTTATCATTTTTTTAAGGGCAGGGTGCACTCAGTTTTCGACCTATTTAATTTCATAGCATTTTCCATATTTAATAGATTTCCAGGGTTATTTATTTTGTAAAATCGCAGGGAGCAGCATAACCTACGTAGACCGATATCCCACTATAATCTACGGTCAGTTTGGGGTGTTATAAAGTATCGTGAAAAATCGAGAAAAGATTCTAGGGATCCATTTTTTTAGTTATTCAGGTTATGACGCCAGCTATGCAAATTTTGAAGTACCTAGCGCCAGTTTAGTCGATTCTCAGAAAAAAATATAATGCAAATTTCAGTCGCATTGTGTTACACAATTTGGCCCAGATTTGGCCTGAAGAGTGAACAGTCGAGTGATCTCTAAACACAAAACAAACTGAACCTTGAACCCAAGAACTTGAACTACAACAGGAGTGAATTGAAAATTTCTCTCGTCGACTGCAACTGGGCTGTGCAGTTAAACTTGGGACGCTTCTGTTCTGGTGTCCTACTCGTGTGACCTGCTTCACGTTCATCAACCGTTTTTCATACACTATGGTTCTCCTTGTGTAGATGCGTTTCCGATTTTGATTGTGTTCTAGGCTACTTTTTTAACACCTTGGAAAATCAAACGAATTATGAAAAGGCCCACGGCTGAAACCGACAGTCTCCTAGACAACGACAAGAGAGCTAATGCCGAGCGTGCTGAATGGCACAAAAAGCTTGCAGAGGAGCAGGTAAATTTCCCACCCTTTGTCCTTTAATTCCCCACGAACTTTTGAAGGGACACCTCATAGAGCCTCTGCCTCCATCTTCATGCCATGTTCTTGCGCACTTTGCTCCTGGCGTGTCGCGTTCCAAACTCCGACGAGCTCTGTCCATATTATATATCCACCTACGCTTTGAGGGCAATAATGGCAAACTTTAGCCTGCAGATCTCCTGCATTCCTTGTACGTTTTTCCGATTCTGACCCCTGCTCCACAGTCCTTCTCGCGACTCGTTCATTTCCTACGCAACTCGCCACTCGTGGATTCTCAGCAGAGACAGATGCTTTGCGATGACAGGAGGAAGCCTTGATCATCGCACTCGCAGAGCCAATAGAGCGCGAAGAACCCGCCGAGTCGTATGGAGCCACCGTATCGTCGCAACAGCGACCACTAGTAAGGGCGGTGGGGAGCTTCGTCGAAGAGTTTAAAGGGCGTGTCGGTGGGTGCCACATGCCAAGGCGGACGCAGGGACCGTTCCCTCTGATATTTCAGCCCTTCTCGTGGCCTATCGCATGTTTTGGAGCTGATCGACTTGTGATCTCTTCCTTTCTCTTCGCGCACCTGCTAGAGGTCGATCCACACGGTGCCGTACATGTATGCGTTGACGCTCGCAGCCGAGTTGCAACATTAATGAAACTTCTCGTTGCTCCCACTTTTGACACCTGGCACTTTTGACACGCGGCCTTCCAGTTAGCTGGGCAGCCCGCTACTCTTTCTTTTCCAAATCCTCGCGCCTGTACGCTCGCCCTTCTCTTTTTGGCCGGGCTGCAAATCTCGGGGACCCGCAGTGACGGAGCTTCTGTTGCCCGCCTGCGTAAGCGAAAGCATCGGGCTTCCTACCGGGTCTCAAGGCGCTCTTCAGGGTTTCCAAGCCTGCACGCTGAGAGCAGGAAGCGCCTGCCACACGGATCAACACTTAGAAACAGCGCAAGCTGCTTGCCAAAGACCTCACGCCCGTTGTCCTCAGCCTTGTGCGTGCGAGGCTGATGGACTGTGGCGCCTCTGGCTGTAGGTGCCGGCCCTTTCCTCCTGGGCATGCGACAATGGCTCGAGCGCCAGATGAGTGAGCCGCGGCTTGTGATCTGGCGCATCCCCTGGCAGGTGACGTTCCCGCTGCGTCTCCTCGCCTGACCCTTGTCCGAAAGGGTTCCCCAGCCGCCCCGCGAGTTGGAGGGATCTCAGCCAGTCGCGAGGTCTCCCACTCACGTACGCGTTGCAGGAAAAGTCGGGGAGACGTTTGCCATACAGCGGCTCTTCTCCGCGCAGCCTTCCGAGAATTCACTCTTGAACCTTTGCGCTAGATCGCGGCGCGGCCTGCGAACTATGGCAACGTGGCGCCTTGAGAAATCCGCAGAACTTGAAGGACTGGAGGCGGCGCATTCTTGGGAGGATTCCCAGTGCGGAAGGTGTTGCGGAGTTGCGCCGGCGGACTTGGCGAACACGGAGGAAGCTTGTATGGCTAAGATGGGGTAGGACTGTGGGGCAGGTGTTTACCCAAAGCGGAGGGCACGTATTCATGAACGCCGCTGTTCGGTGCGCCCTCACATATCGCGCGCCGCCAAGAAAGTCGTCTTCGGCACCTTGTGCGTGGCTTGCAGGCAAAACGTTGTTTCACTTTGAACGGTCTGTAGGAGGACTCTCTGCGTCCCACGCGCCGCCCGCAGTGAAGGGCTTCTCTGCACCCGTGCACCACCTCGCGCTTTTTCTTTGAATTCGATCGTGGATTGAGGGTGGACACGTCGGCTGAGGCGACGGTGATGGAAGGCTCTATTGACAGTTTACTGCGGAAGCACTGCCATCAGCACCGTGATGAGTCACACCTTATTTCTAACGTTGGCCTGCCTGAATGGTAGGATTTGAGCTCTCCCTCCTCGCGTGGCATGTTCTCGTCATCCCACCACAGCTTCTGGTAACTGTAAGTAGAGATGCCAGCTGAGCCCCTCTACAGCTGCATTACCCTAGCAGTATTCCACCATCCATACTCACTCGCATCTCATCAAGCTCTGGCTACTGGCCATACAAGAAGGTTCACACAGCAAGGGAGAAGGCCCCAGCACCCTTTGCCACGCAGCAGACGTTTTCCCTCAGCATGTTGTGCCAAACCAGACGGTGGCTTTTTATGAGGATGATCCAGCGAAGACTTTTGACGAGGCTGACAGTTGTGGCCGGCGTGAGGCAGGCTAATGTGGGGCCTTCCACCAGACTTCCCTGATCGGGACATCCAGCGAATATTGAAGAAGCTGCCAACCCGCGCACAGCTTAGTCACTTTAACCCTGCGGGCGAGGTGCTCACCTGCTCCCCTGTTACCGAATGCCCCCCCGTCCCCTTCAGATGTGACCACTATCTCAACTGTCTCACTCCTGGCCGCCGTGAGAGGTGGGTTCCACCTCCAAGCCCTCCTTCAACCCCAGCTCTTCGAGCACACCCTTGCCTTCACCTTACATGCAAGCCAGCGGCTGTCGGGTTCTTGTAAAAGGGGTGTGCACACTACAGTGTCCACGTTATTTACCCCTGTTTTCCACAAGCACGTCTTGTGTACAACCTTTCTGTTTTGCACATCATTCCTTCACAGTTGAGGGCGCTCTGTCCAACTTTTGCATGATGGCGCCCACGCTCAGTAAGCATTTTATTTGTGCTACAAACTTGTGTTTGCCCCGTCTGGTATGGTTCTGGTCTCAGCTGCGCGGTGACTGGCCTGACGTTTCATAAGCATGCGGCAATTCACGCTGTCGCACAAAGTGTTGTATGACTTTGTGTGTCATCCATCTGGCCCAAGCTGGTGCACCGAGTTTGGCATAATTTGTTTTCCAGCAGTGCCTATGCATTCAGTGTTGACATTTGACACACGGGGTGGCAGGTGGTGCTGATCGACGGCCTGGAAAATCGGCATTCATCATGTGTTGCAGTAGAGCTGTTCTGTTGTGGGTACTTGTTTTGCGTAGACTTCCCAGTGACGCAGCAAGAGCGACCTGACCTTAGGATCATCGGCAACAGGCATCCGACAAAGGGAATTACCATGTACACCTTGTGAAACTGTGATTCCGGAGGTGGGAAATTGCTATTTGCATAGTATAACAGATGCACGCAGTGTATATTATAACAGATGCACACACTGCAGTAGCCGATAGATTTTTGCTCTTTAAGTATTGTATTACTTATGAAAGCAAGATAGGAAAAATCTCACATGTTTCAATGTTGCTTTCACAAATTTCGATGCCGTTTTCACAAGTTTTAATGTGAAATTGTGAGCCTCTCTTGTGGTATCAGCAATTCATGTTGTGAAATTACATAAATGTAAAGGTGTATTACATACTTGTAGTGCATACACTATGACCTAGAAATATGCATGTTGCTATACATTCGGTAGAACAGTGTATACTTCGCAGAAGCATTCGTTATGTATTGCTATCACAACCCTAAGCTCGGACGAGATCCCGGGTAATATGTGTATACCGGAGGATGTGATGCCGAGCAAGAGCGTATAAATGATGAATAAATCGGTTACGTCGCTTCTGGTGGGTGCACCGCCGTTAATATAGACTTGCACAATTTCAATAGCACATACCCAAGGTATCGCTCCATACACAAACACCGGGGGGAAATCTGCTAGATTGCTTAGCCTGGGCCTATTGCCTAGGAAGAAGGGGGGGGGGAGGGTTATTTCTTGAACAGCTGCTGCCGACCTGTCAATCCTCGGAAGCTCCTAAAGTTCGATCACGATGTCGTCCGTGGAAAAAGTCGCCACCACCGGACCGTTTGGCAAATCATCGGAGCGAGCACCTTCAGATATTTATATATACCGCAGTACGCACACGCCTACTCCTGCTCTTATGCAATGCCCCCAAAACGTCAAAAGGAGACGAACGAACATGCATGCAACCGGGCAAGAGTTTCAACCTGCCGAAGCCGAATAGAGGAGTGCGATTGATGGTCTCACAGACGCCAGGATGCGGTCACCGCCGAAAGAGTCAACGTCGACAAGATGGTCCCCGTTGTCCATGGAAACACCATATGCCTACTGTGGACCTTTTATTTATTCTAATTACAAAATATGCTTTATAAAGTAATTAGCAAAATATGAAAGGTCTACATGGTTTTCAGGGGGTGACAATTTAAGGGATTTGGGTATTATCCGGAGAATTCCCCAATGTAGGTTACCAATGTTAATATCTTTATTACCTAATTCGATGTTGCCGAAAACGATGGTGCGCTCCATTTTCTTGATTCGAAAGCATTTGGTGTGCACTGACATGCAAAACTCGAGGTAGGACTTGCAACATAGGGTTTGAGCGCGCTGGCACCCTGAATATGTTGGGAGCGCGATGTAAGATACTATTCGAGCGCTAACGTTATTATGTATGTATAAGAACAAGCTTTATGCACAGCAGCTAGTCCTAGGAGTATTGAATTCTCAATTTGGACCACAGGTTATGTTATTCGCGAAAATACGATAAACCGCGAAAATACTGCAGCTCATTATAATAATGTCCACAAAGCAACCTATTCAAGCCTAGTTCTACAACAAGCGTGCATATGTCACAACTAGTATCTATGCTCTAATAGGAGGCAGCTTGCTACAACGGGCGATCGAAGATCCTAGCCGTTTTCAGCCTTACAGTGAATGCTGAAATACAGGATGCTGAGACCTTTAGTATGCACGTGAAAGCTCCTCCCTCACACACAGATGAGGGAATGCCATACTGAAAAAATAGGTTATGCACGTGAATATTTATATATTCCTAAGTGCTTTAACAATGCAGCCATTAAGCTGCTGCCTACGGAACCGACGGCTCCGTCACCACGTACAGTTACCCCCGGAACTGTTGGGATCTTAACCCAAACTGAGCGGGGTGAGCCCCAATACTCAGACTACAGAAAAATATACCAACGACTTTACACGCCTTCCCGAGTTCATCGTTCCCGGACTGCGTGTTGATTCCCGCAACACGCAGTCAGGGTTCTACCTAGTTTCCCTATCAAAAGTGCAGCAAACGGAACGGCGTCCTCCCTCTACAATGGAGTTGCAGCGGGTCGCAGCACCTTCAGCAAGAAGGCAAGGCTTCGGTCTTCTCCATTGCATCCCCCCCCCCCTCCATCCCCCCTCCCCCTCCCCTCCCCCCCTCCCCTCCTCCCCGGGACTGATGGGATTTCAACCCAGGCTGAGTGAGGTTCGACTCAACACTCAGACTGCAGCCCCCAAAACACCGTCTGATTCCAGGGCGAAAAGTGCACATAAATATGTACACGCGAGCAAGCTAGTTTTAAGGAAGTCAACATAAGGTGAAAACATGCGAGTCGCAAGCTGCAGTGAGCTTGCTGCACTCTCAGAAGGAATTTCGCTGCGCCGAGGCTCACCTTTTCAAGCCTGAGAAATTCGAACAGTGGCAGTTATACAACAATAAAAAGACAGTTGCTCTGCAGTTTAGACCAACCCACGGAGAAAAATATTCCTTTGGCATATGTTCTTGGGAGATTTTTCGAACTCTCTAGGCTCATCTGCAGACATTAAAGCATATAAGGGTTAGAGGGGGGGGCATGGGTGATTAAACCCGAGGACGTCAAAGTCCGCCAGAGAAATATTCTCTGGACGCGCTATTCTCTTTAAGAGAAAACGTACAGCCCTTCCTGCTGGGCCAAAAAAGCTTGTGAGTTTCGTGCAAGGCGATGCAGTACAGGTGCACCACAGTAAATCAACCCCATTACGCTATTAGCAGAAAATTAGTGCTTGCGCAGTGGCTCTCGTGTCCCCACCGAACGCGGTAAACTTCTATCAACTGAGACCCGAACTCAAATTTCGAGTACATAGAAAGTTTTTTAAAAAGACTCATCTAAAATATGAAAAAAGAAGATCGCATCTCTATGTTGTAGAAAATTTACGAAATCAATGCGCGTCACCTGTTCAGTTAGTAAAAGCAAGACGGAGCAAGCGACTAGCTACTCTATTCTAAGCCAACCGAGATATACAGTCTAATTCAGTGCACGTGCAGGCTGGGTCAAACATGTTTTAAGCTATGCTTCTATAAACGCGACCCCCCCCAACGTAATTTACGCGTAATTTACGTGTTTCGGGCCATTTGAGATTTACGCGTAAAACGTATAGTACAATGGGATTTCACCATAACCCTGAGCGGCGATTATCACTGTTAAAATCCATCGAGAGCGGTGATAACCACCACACAATTCCGATATGCAATAGCGCCTTCATTAGGCTTTGAAACTAGCATATATATGCATATGATCATGTTTCAATCCGTAGCAGACGAGCCGAGAGGCGAGAGCAGATGTGCAGATCAGCAGAAGTGCAGAACCTACAGAAGAGGTGTAGAGCAGGGCAGAGGCGGCAGACAAAAGAGCACAAACGGCAAAAGAAAATGATTTCAGTTTTGATGTTATAATGCTCTGATTGCAACAAACAATATATCATTGTGTTCGTCTATGAAATACCTATTTGTATGCAAAGTTTCAGCCGGAAAGACCTCGTGACTCAAAAGTTATTCACATATCAAGAAACCCTATTATTTTCGGTTATGAGCCTTGGCGTTTTTGAACTGCGTTTTGCGTTCCTGGAACGAGGAGTCCTCTTCGTCCTGGCGCTGGCAAACACCCGGGCACGCAGCAATGCCGGCAGCCTTTGTCCCACTGATATGGTAACAGATTCGATCGGGCGTCCCATTGAAAGTTTTATCACAAAACAAGCAAGTCGCCTCCTCCTTAGGGGAGCCGCGTTTCCCCGCAGGATAAAACTGCTTGTTGCCTAGTGAATCCCGCCTCGGCTTTGCGACTCGAACGAAAACCCACAGGAAGTCGGTTTTCAAGTTCACTGTGCGTTCACGGGGAGCTGGCCTTGCGCTTGCCGTTCCTCCACACTCCTCCTCCTCAAGCTGATCGTGATCATCATCAGGCGCAGATGGTGATGGTGGGTGTTCTTCACCAATGTCGGTCATACTTAATAATAGAGTTGTCCCTCGCCCGGAGACGGAACACCCTGGCTGCCAAAAGAAAGGACAACGGCCGCATCAACGCATCTGATCTCATTAGCAAATCTGTGACACTGTTGACTGTAGTCTGAACGAAGTCTCGCGCTGGACACGAAATCGCGTAAAATCTCAGATTTTACGTCATTCGCGTAAAATCGTGCTAGAACAGGGTACACATAATTTACGCGTAATTTACGTGTTTCAGGCCATTTGAGATTTACGCGTAAAGCGTTTATAGAAGCATAGGTTTTAAGACAGCTTGAAAAAGAATGGATTGAAGCTTGCCGCCAATTGTGCTACGTAGGATGAGTGAGCGTCTGCGAAGCTCCGTGGTGTCAGTCACCTTTTTTCGCGCGGAACGGAAGACGATTTTAGCAATAACAACTCATTCTTAAATGGTCATTTACCCGATAGTCATGGGTGCCGTGTGTCATGCATGGTTCACATCGCGACACGACATCTCCACGTCGGACCACGCACAAGCGCTACGTAAGTAGGCGCGCCACGTCAAAATATTTGCCAAATAATTAATTGATTGTAAGATCGCTAAAAGGTCCGACCACAGTAGTCGTTGCCGGGTGTCGACGAGGGGCATCTTCACGGGTCGCAGGAAGTGTACGTCGGTTCCACGTCATTCTTCCTACGATGCGCGAAAAGGAAACCGAACAGTCTGAACAGGGATCAAACAGGGTGGGGTTTGGGGGAATTGCAAAAGCAGGCGTGTAGGTGGACGAGTGGGTGGGAGTCTCCAAATATTGGAACAACTCCATTGGCGCTTCTAGTAAATTATGGACAGGGTACACACACTTGAAGTATACATGCATACTGAGTAGAGTCTGTCCAAATGCCTCACCGTGTCAGAATAAGCCGGGGTGCCTTCTCTTTTTTCCCCATCGAAAACCCATTTACCTGCAAAGTTATGGGGCGCGGACACAGCACAAACCGCGCACACGGGTGGGATCGGTAGCTCAACTCGAGACTAGTTGTATACCTCACAAGATCATAACATTAGGGCGTTATCCCTTAAAATTTGGGGGGAATTTCGAGGACCTGCTGCTAAATAAGCCTTTTTTAAGGGAGCCACAATTGTTGCACGTAGTGGCACCTGGGTAGGCTATTTAATTTAGAATATTTTTTCATAATGTTAGAATAACCCATTTTCATCGTTAATTTAGAATAAGTTTTCTTTATGTCATCCGGCTATGACCGGTGTATGCATCCCTGACGCTGTACTGTGTCACCTGTTGAGCTATCCCCATGCCTGATGCCATGCGAAATATTACACTGAAGAGTTGTCTTGCCGTGATGTCCATATGTCCGAATGGAACCAAAAACCGTTCGATTAAAATCGAACGGTTTTTGGTTCCATTCGGAAAGATTCACGGCCGTGAATCTAAAAGTCACGGCCGTGAATAACGACTCTTTACGCATAATGACTTTTATTATTTGCCATCTTTGCCACAATAGACACTCACGGCGTGTTCTGCTTGAAAAAAAGTAAGTAACTTGAAGCCTTGAGCTTCAAGTTACTGAAAGATATGTATCTTGGCAGTATGTGTGCCAAGTTTCGTGCTCTAGGACGCACGGGAAGCCCTCGGCTGTTTGGCATCTTTGGGTTTGGGTGTCACGTTCGAACCCAAACCCAAAACATCTGCCTTAGAAATAAATTGCGCGTTTCGCGCACAAGTAACTTGAAGCCTTGAGCTTCTGGTAACTTAAATATATGTATCTTGGCAGTATTCGTGCCAAGTTTCGTGCTCTAGGACGCACGGGAAGCCCTCGGCTGTTTGGCATCTTTGGGTTTGGGTGCACGTTCGAACCCAAACCCAAAACATCTGCCTTAGAAATAGATTGCGCGTTTCGCGCACAAGTAACTTGAAGCCTTGAGCTTCTGGTAACTTAAATATATGTACCATGGCAGTATTCGTGCCAAGTTTCGTGCGTTAGGACGCACGGGAAGCCCTCGGCTGTTTGGCATCTTTGGGTTTGGGTGTCACCTTCGAACCCAAACCCAAAGGCAAAGGCATAGGACAGTTTCGTAGATTCTGTCCCGATGCCTTTGCAACCTCGCTTGCTAACTCATATTACAATGAATATTCAACATTCAAGCGTTGGATACCCCACGCCAACGGGAAGCGCTCGGCTGATTTGTTATTTGGGTATGCGCACCCAAATGACAAAAAACGCATCTTTGAAACTCGTTAGTTTCAAAGATGCGTGGCCGATGCCTTCGTGCTTATGTGTGTTAATCCATATGAAATATTCCATGGAATAAATGTGAATATCCCGCACAAACGGGAAGCGCTCGGCCGTTTTGTAAAAGTAGGGTGCACCCAAAATACAAAACGCATCTTTGAAACTCGGAAGTTTCAAAGATGCTTGCCGGTCGCGTGCAGCGGTAAAAGGCAAGTCAAAGGGTTTAGGATCTAGAAGAAGTACAGGGGCCTTTTTTCCAAGCAGGACACGCCGTGAGTGTCTATTACAACGGCGCCCACCATTATCACAAGCGAGACAAACCTTCTTAAAGCTTTTTGGAGGCTTCCTCATGATGGCACCAGCGGGAACGAGAGCGTTTGACCTGTGTGCACATTATTTGAACACGAGTCGTGAAAAGGACCACCGGTCATAGCCGGATGATATCAAGAAAACTTATTCTAAATTAACGATGAAAACGGGTTATTGTAAATTTATGAAAACTTATTCTATATTAATAATAGTGTAGCAGGCTGCCGCCGTAAGGTAAAGGCCTGCAACGAATCCTCTTTGCATGATTGGCCTGTTTACCCCGGGTTATGTCTTGATTTTACTTTGCTTTACAGGAACATCCGGGATCACAGGTGCAATTCTTTTGATATATGCAACGGCAGAAAAAGGCTGCGATGTGACCACATGACCCCTCGCTGGAGTGGTCCGATTTTGTTTGCGGGAGGTTATGTTTCTTAATATATACTAAGATAATAGGAGGATGCACAGAAAGGGAAATAAAGAACATGGTAATAAGCAGGTCAGATGAGACCACCAAAATGATAGCAAACGCAATTAGCAAAGGTAGGAAAGGAGGATGTGTAATAAGAACTCATGCCGGGAAAAGAGGGAGGGGAATGAACAATGGGAGACCGATAGAAGACTTCTTGCTCACAAGGGGGCAATGCAGACTAGACGGACGAAACACACCAGCACCAGAGCATGGAAAGGACACCATACCACACTACGTAGATATAGTAATGCTAGAAGGAACTGAGAAAGGAAACGAACACACCAAAAAGCAATGGCAGAAGCGGGTCACATACACCTGGTAGAGGTAACATACACAGACGAAATGAGTTGGGAAGAAGCACTAAAGACAAAGTACACGAAATACACACCGCTGGTAAAGCTACTAGAATTATATGGGTACAAGGTAACGCTACACGTGATGGTATTCGGCAACACGGGAACGATATATGAGCACACGGAGAAAATACTGACCAAACACTTAGGATTCGACAAACAGGAAGCCCTACACCTACTCAGGAAAATACACGACATAGCTACAGGATACGCAGTAAGCCTTAACAGACTATATAGGAAAAAAGTAGACAAAGAACCGGACTAAGGAAAAAGGAAATAAGAGTCAAGGGGACTCACAAAGCCCCACACCCCGTTTTTTTTTTTTTTTTACTAAGATAATAATTATGCTTCTGAGGTATGGGGGGCGAACATTGCAAGGAGCGGTATCGATATTCGATATTTTCGATACTATCGATGAATCGAAGTATTGCTATCGATCGATACCTTAAAACACCGTTATCGAAATATCAAATATTGACTGATACGCTGACTTGACCTATCGAAATTGATTGATACCTCATGAAACACTTATTGTTATTGATCGACGAGTTTAAAATACAAGTCCACCATTGGCAGCTATCGAAATATCGATATATCGATATTGGATCCCTGCTACCTGGTACTTTCATTGGCCCGTTTCTTGGGGGTGCAAGAGGCACGTGGCGGAGTCCTGGACGCTTGAAAATTGGCCAGCGCCAAGCGAAGGTCACAAATTCACCATAAATTCTGCACCTACTACCTTGAACCCATCAACCTAAGAAGGCATGGGTCGTCGCGGTCCTAAATCCGCCTGTAAGCGTGCGCACCACTGCAGGGGTGGAGCGTGCCTTTTCCAAGGTTGGTCGCATGCACTCAGATTTAAGGGAAAACCTGACTGAAGGGACCATAGAGCATTCCATCATGGCGAGCATGAACACTGTTGACTTCTGAACATAGATACTAGAATAGTTTAGGAACTTTGTTATCATGTGTGCACACTGTCGACTTCTGAACATAAATAGTAGATAAGTAGAATAGTTTAGGAACTTTATCATCATATGTAAACATTGTTAGCCTCTCAACATATCCGAATAGTTTACCTCTGAAGATAGATACTATAATACTTTAGGATCTTTATTATCATATGTGCATTTATAGTTACACACGGAAGTATATCGATATGTCAATATATCGATATTGATTGGATTATACTTATTTATTTATCACAAAAAAATACCTATTGTTATTGATTGCGGATAAGTTTTTGAAAACATACAGAAATATTGGTATTGATTGATAATAGGTGAAACAGTTATTGATATTTATTGATATCGATTTGTACTTATCGAAATATAATCAATATGGGGGAAAACGTTCGATACCGCTCCTTGGAACATTGCTTTGGGGGAGAGGGCCCCAATTCCGGACAAGGATTTTGCCCCCCCCCCTAGCAGCACATCTTAACGTCTAGGGGGGCTAACCCATCCCCCTAGCAATTTACCCCCCCTAAGAGTTCCCTTAAGTGTGTGTTTTTCGGAAATCCTAGGGGGGTTATACCCCCTCCCTAGCAACACGCTTTAACGCCTAGGGGGTTGAACCCCCGCCTACCAAGACGGTCTCCGGAATTGGGGCCTCCCCCCCCCCGGAACAATGTTCGCCCCCCCTATTTTGATAGTGTGTAATTCGATGGTAAAATCCAATTTAATGCTAGACCACGTCATTGCTCACGATTATTGTCGCAAACCCTGACCCCATACCTTGGTAGTCTCACGTAAGTTAGGGAATTTGTAATAATATATACTAGTACATAGTCGAGGTAAATAAATGTGTTCAATTCATCTCACCTATGTATCACGACTTGCCAGATGTGATGGGCATTATACTGCGGCACAGATTACTCTCTCGTGGCGAGTAAAATCGTAGTGTTTCGTTCTATGAGAAATGGATGGCATCCACTCCGATCGCCCCACACCTGTTAAGTAATGATGGCATATATGTGTGATGCGAAGCACAGTGACGAGCGTTTTCACAAGCTCCTGCATGTGTGTGTGTGTGTGTGTGTGTGTGTATTGTATACGTCATATCGTACCACGTTCAGGAAGTGGCAAGTAAAATAAGACGAGCACCCACCAAAGAAAAGGCAGGCTCTAGAACACAATCAGGACGGTAACAAGCACCGCGGGGGAAAAGATCAATTCGACTGCGCAAGGAGGCCAAAAGTGACGAGTGCCCTGAATATCTCAAGCTGCGATACACGTGGGCACACCTCAGAAAGCCTCTCGGATGACGGAATGCCCGTACAAAAAGTACTCCTCCTTGCAATTATCGCGTGGAATTGGCAAATTGTCCAACACTTGGGACGCTGGATGTATGCTTACAGAACTCCAAATGAAATGTTGATACACTGAACGGGCCTTATTAGCATGGCAATTTGAGATAACTGACATACGTGACGTAGTAATAATAACAATACGAGATGTAACAAACGAGTACGGGACGCAACAAACACGTATACCCACCCTCGGACGAAAACGAACAATGACGAGAAAATGTAAATGACAAATGTTATAGTAATATATAAACGTGTGCAACCAATATAATGTGCGTATACCTCTCGTGCAAAGAGTAAAAATCCAACCCGCCCACCCCACAAGGATCCGGGCAGTGGGGTTAAGCAAATAAATGCCGAAAAGGCTATCTATGCGTATAAACAATATAATAATTGTAAGGACGAGGGACAATGCTCACTATTAATAGCAATGTGATTAGCATCACTACGGCCAACACTTTGTACATATCTGCTGTCCAACATTGACAACCAGAAATTGTGTACACACTGGCAATAGCATTCAGCCAAAAAGGCATGAGTAACAAAAACATCAGGTTGGAGGTGATCCCTCGATGGAATCATACTCTGTGCTGTCTCAGACCGTAACAGGTGGGAGGGAATACCATTGATTAAGTCAACATGGAAAGCTCGTTCTACATATATATAGATATATACGCATCTCCTTGGTCTTTGGGGTTTATCAACTTAAAAAGGGAGCCCCATTACTCTAACCATTTGGCAGTGGCAAAAGGAGAAATACCGGAATTAGGGTTTTAGCTCTCCCCGTTACCTCTCATGATATCCCTGAGTGTTATCTAAACAAGGTATATGCATCACAAGATATATTCGTTGCGTCAGCATTAATGCTTCGCCTTCGCAGATCTTCAGAAGACAAGGCAAGCCCCTTAAACTATTTGTCTAATCCTTGGCAAAGAAGGAAAACACTGGAAATAGGCGAATTAGGCTTATGGGCTGTCTGGGGCACTGCTTGTGCACGGAAATCTGAACAACACTTCAAGTGCAAGACGCATCATACCGGTTGTGAGTATTCAACGCCACTATCATATGCCCTTTGACTAACGTTACAAGCTAAGCATCGTACAGTGAAAACATCTATCTCCAGCTTTCATGCATTAATGAGAGAATGAGTCCAAAAACTTAGGTATCACGACGGCAAGAACGACCGCCAATACTACTGCCAAAAATATCCCACAGCCTATCAATATGTCAGATGAGTTGTTTTTCGAAGGTTCACGGGCTCGAGCTGGCTTATGGCATGGAGCACTCCGGTACTTTTGCTCACCCTCAAGCCTCCACTCTGGTCTCTCGTACTGCCTTCTAATCGTCCGGATATTCGAGCCAAAGATACAGAGATAAGAATTCATTTTGAAGTGAGCAGTTCCCAGCCTCTTCAGCGCCAACTTCACGTGCTTGGTGTGCGCTTCGGCAGTTTTGGAATAAATCAAAATTTCGTCCACAACTACGTTGCAAGGCACTCCCATAAGGGCGAGCTCAACAACTTGCTGCATTTTGGAGCGAGCCCCAGGAAACTCCTTACACAAAACCCGCCACTGATACGTCTCGCCCAAGGGAGTGATGAAGGCCGAGTGTTCTGCACCGTGACCCACCGGTATTTTCCAATACAACTCGTGGCTTGCGACCGTGATCAGACTGCACATATAAGTGTGCTGCACTTTTGGGCTGGCCACTTTCCACAACGCACTTCGCGGAGGTATGCTCGCACCGTCCAACTTCAGATCAGATGGAAGATCAAGATTTTCATAGTTAAAGCGAATCCGTAGCCCCAGCTCCGTCTTGCTCACGTGCGTGGAGGATGTCCATCTGCTTGAGGACACCTCGATGGCGTTGAGCTGCAACAGAGTGGCTATTTCCCTCTCGACAAAAACGATCTCTTCTTCGCTCAGTGGTGGGAGCTCGTGCTGGTGCAGTCTTGTAAGGACATCATGAGCCTCGCGAACCAAACGGAACTTTTCGGAAGCCTCGCTCTTTTCTTCAGCTGTGCACTCGGAATTTTGTTTGTCCGGATGCCATTGCAAAGCCTTTTTCTTGAATGCACCTTTAATTTCTTCCAGGGATGAGGAAGGAGGAACTTGGAGGAGGCGATAACTCTCAAAGACCGAAGGGTTTCCAGCCGTTCTAGCACTCATTTTGTATCACAGTTCAACTTAAATGCATATAGTTCAGCAATGGGCTAGTGGAATATGACACTGACGGTCGATTCACGATAGGCTCACTCACTGACGTCTAAGAGAGGCCTTTTAGCCCGTTGCCATTACGTGTGTAAGAAGACCAACCAGAAAACCCTAATACAGCAGTATTGCTTGGGGGTGCAAGCCATCCTTGGAGACTGTATAGAGAGTTATTCGTTCCTTGTCAAATTGGTTGGGAATCCAGGAAATAATGGAGATACTTTTTCCTTTCAGGAATTATCTTGGCCCTCTGCGCTGGGATGGACTGTTGTACTCCTGTCGTCTGGTTCTCAAGGCTGGCCCAGGGCTGGCCTCTCGTCTACGTCTGCGCGACAGCTGCACCGGATCTATTCTCAGACAAATATATGAGGTTGCCAAGACCTAAAACTATGTAATATTGCGATGCATATAGTTCTAGGGTTCTCACGAATGCTCATGCTGGAAATTCTCTACAATAATACATGAAGAAATGCGCATGCGCACAAGTAAGCGAAGCGGAAGGGGAACACGCAAGCCGGAGGGATTGAACTTCGAACTCACGAACTGTGACGGAACTTCATGTTCTTGTTGAACGCGTCGTGGAATAAGTATAATGACGATGACGTGGCACAAACGCACAGTCGAGTGCGCTCCGCGAACAATTGACAAACGGCACCGACGCGACGCGAGCAAAACCTATAAACCTAAACGTAAAAAACGCTGTCGTGTGTGTCACAAAAAAATATTTTTTGACGATGAGACGTCCCGAAAACTGATGAAGTTTGCCTACATTTCTGAGTTTTATCGCACTGGCACGTAATCCGACCAAAACTTCGAGTAGAGCCTACTGAGAAACCAGAATTGAGTCCTAGATCTCAAGGTTAGGTGCGTCTCAGCATATTACAGGTTCAACCTGTAGTGGATTCTTATCGCGTTGGCTTTACCCTAGGTGTAACAAACATGAGGACGTTTTTTAGATACATTTTCGGAACTACAAGCGACGGTTAGCGACCTTTTCGTACAAAGTTTCCAGGCTTGTTCAAAGCGAAATGGCAGTTTCTAAAAGTGGAAAAGAATTCAAATGTCACGAATCTGTTTGGGGGACTCTGTTTGTCGTTCTCTTAATCGGTGGGTTGATCGCAACCCTGCGAGAGACGCGGATGGATTTCAATCAACCGATGTGCGAAGCTGATGGAACTTGCCATGAACCAGCTTCACTTCCCTCTCCTCGAACGGTACTCTCTTGACTCCCAGTGTCATTCGCAGGGCCAGTGTGCATCTGGTCTCTCACCAGAACGAGAGACCAGATGTTTTTTTGGGGTGCTAAACAGGAGATGTCAAGCGCACTGGTTGCGCAACATGAATTTAGAGGTGGTTTTGTAAGGCCTCTGATATATATTCTTTAAATTTATCCTCAGGTTCACTCGGCAAAGTCTAAAGCGCAATTCCAGCAGTGGCATAAGTTTCATTCTCAACTTGAAAAGGAAGCGAAGCTTGCTGCGAAACATGAAGTTGACGTTTTGTTTCTGGGAGACTCAATCACGGAGGCTTTTCGCGGAAGCAGCCTCGGGAGAAGTAACGTGTCAAGGTATCGCAATATCGCTGTTGGTTAAAGTTTCTTGCGTTCTGTTTCCGTTGTTACGGGTTGAAGCATGCGCACTGCTTAGGCTGCCGATTTCTACCGATTTACGCATACTCCAGCAAATCCAGTTGTATCTTGCGTATTTCAGAACGAGAGGATCTCCTGAAGTCTTGTACACTGAGTTCAAGCAGTTCCCGAACAAGTTGGTCCTCGCTGTTTCAGGTTCGTCTCACTTACATCAGCGGGTTGCTTAGGCTCTCACATATGACACTCTGCCGAACACTTGAACTCAGAAGACGAGTTCCAACTAGACGCACGAGAACCGTCACCTTCTCACGACATTGAGCACCACTCAACTCTGTTTTGTTGCTGAAAACTTGTTAGCCATATCCTTTCGCAGGAATAGTTTTCCATCTCTCCAACCGCTAGCTTCTGAGTCCCATCCGACGGAAAGGGGGGAACAGGTGATCAGACGCAGCATCTTTTATGGCGGCTTCACCACGGGGAACTACCTCCAAGCCTGCAGCCAGGGTTAATCATATTGCACATTGGTACCCCACTGCGAACAACACTCTACGAGTATAGCTGTTAGTGCCTTTTTCCAGCTTCTCTCACGAGGCTCGCATATCATATCTGCAGCTTGCCTATCCACATAGATGTGCTAATGCACCGTTTGCGCTTCTTTCCCTACGAGCAGCATGTGCCTCAAGCGGCTGGCTGGATGGTGAAACACTGCCCCCCGGCCTGACCGCTATGCTGCCAACCCTCAAGCTTTCGAGACAGGCACTGCCGGTGGGTTACGCTTGCGCACACACTTGCAACGCACCACAGCTGGCAACACTGGCGCCATTTCAACGCTCGAACGAGTCCCAGGAATTATCAGCCCATGAACCTGATATGTCATTTGGCCAAGGCTCCGACTGGGATACGCACGAGTAGTGACAGCGCTGGCCAAGGGGCCTTCCAGGCACCAACAACATCCGAGTCGGTCACTTGCCGGAGCAAGTGGCTGAGGGCGTTCAGCAGATCGTACACTTTTTATCTGCGCGGTGTCCAGAGGCGCGCATCGTGGTGAACGGTCTTTTCCCCTTTGTGGAGGAAGAAATGCTTGAGAAAATCTGCCCACCTCGCTGCTCTACGGAGGGATTCCCTTTTGCTTCCTTCAAACCGGCTATCGGGAAGGTTAATCACCTTCTGCGCGATCTCATCCGACGCGCGGAGAATCCAAGGTGAGAGCGAGGATACAGCCCTCCCCACCGAGCATACCCTTGGACAGAGTGACTTCCTGTAAAACCCTCACCATCTGTACCTCAACGCACTGGATGACCTTTCACTATACCTGCTGCAATATCGGAGGGAGGTTCACTACCGTCAACCTGCGCTGCGAGCTGATCGGGAAACAACGAGGCGCTTCCAGGCTCGAGTTCGTGGACTGCTCGCATCTGTTCTTTGCAAAGCCGCACTCGCCTGAGGTGGCTATTGGCTCCAGTGCGCCCTTTCGCCTCTCCTCAAGTGCATTTGTACCACGCTGACGCCATTTAGGTCGAAGTGGGCCTAACTCGCTGATGTCATGTTGGGGCGATGCAAGCCTATCTTGCTAACTCGTGGTAGAGTGAGGGATGCTTACCTCGCTCGCATCGCGTTACGGCGAGGCGGGCCCCACCTTGCTGGCATCGTATCAGGACGGGGCGGGCCTACCTCGCTCGCATCGTGTTACGGCGAGGCGGGCCCACCTTGCTGGCATCGTATCAGGACGGGGCGGGCCTACCTCGCTCGCATCGTGTTACGGCAAGGCGGGCCCCACCTTGCTGGCATCGTATCAGGACGGGGCGGGCCTACCTCGCTCGCATCGTGTTACGGCGAGGCGGGCCCACCTTGCTGGCATCGTATCAGGACGGGGCGGGCCTACCTCGCCGCATCGTGTTACGGCGAGGCGGGCCCCACCTTGCTGGCATCGTATCAGGACGGGGCGGGCCTACCTCGCCGCATCGTGCTACGGCGAGGCGGGCCCACCTTGCTGGCATCGCATTAGGGACGGGGCGGGTCTACCTCGCTCGCATCGTGTTACGGCGAGGCCGGGCCCACCTTGCTGGCATCGTATTAGGACGGGGCGGGTCTACCTCGCTCGCAACGTGTTACGGCGAGGCCGGGCCCACCTTGCTGGCATCGTATCAGGACGGGGCGGGCCTACCTCGCTCGCAACGTGTTACGGCGAGGCGGGCCCACCTTGCTGGCATCGTATTAGGACGGGGCGGGCCTACCTCGCTCGCATCGTGTTACGGCGAGGCGGGCCCACCTTGCTGGCATCGTATCAGGACGGGGCGGGCCTACCTCGCTCGCATCATGTTACGGCGAGGCGGGCCCCACCTTGCTGGCATCGTATCAGGACGGGGCGTGCCTACCTCGCTCGCATCGTGTTACGGCGAGGCGGGCCCACCTTGTTGGCATCGTATCAGGACGGGGCGGGCCTACCTCGCCAACATGTGTTAGAGCAAGGCGGACTTATCTCACTTCTACATTGGGTGCTAATCTGGTTGGCCATGATTTCACCGCTTGCTGAAGTGGTAAGGATGGCTTCCGGTTATGGGCCCAGGGTGAACATTGATATAATTTATAGGAGATGCTGAGCATGACTTGAACGGACATAAATATGTCACATACACGCGATTCCTATCTTCACACAAGCGCGCATTTCTGAATTTCATCACCCGTTTGATACTTGCTTCGCAGATCTTGCAGCTTCGCCACCAGCTTTTGATAGTCCTGAAGTCGTGAGAGACAAGGACTCGTGGGTAAATCAAGACTTAATGCCGGACCTACTGCACCCGAATGCTAAGGGAATGCAGCAATGGGCACAATGCATGTTGTTTCATATCGAGAAAGGGGTCCAGCTTTTGAAGGCGTCACCTTCGGATGCTTCCCAAAACTCTTAATCGAAGGGATGCTGAGATTTTGACTTGTACTCGAGCAGAAGAACTAGGCATCAACAGGCATTCCATAACGGTATCAATTTCCTGGACGATACACAATCTTGAGCATCGTTTCTGAATATTTTCCTTAGTTCAGGGAATCAGACATCCACATATTGTGATAAAGTGCATGGCACCTCGAATGTCCGATGGATGCACACGTCATCGAAGCATTGCCTGAATGATAATGGATTTTGAGTACGACAAGCATATTTTTGATATCTATAAGTGCAGTAGAACGTCTCTGTCTAGCAGCAAGCGCATCGGGGTAGACTAGTTGATGATGAAACATATCTCCAATGGTGCTGCATCAGACACGACAAATATATTCGTTACCGAAACAGCTAGATACGTGTATATATTGACACCCCATTAAGAGTAGTCTACTTCTCTACTAAATGTAAATCGCAATTTTAAGGTAAAGAAAGTCGGTATCGCGGTTTGTGTAAGAGCGCCAAGCCCTCTACCGATATACTGCCGGTATATCTCGGGTGAATATATATATATATATATCACTGGTAAACAGAACTCAGGGTTTGGATAAAGATAAGTGTTATTGATAAAAGAGATGGACAGTTATAAACCTAGAAACCCGGAAACCATGAACGGTCACAGCAACTACTGTACTACCACTCGTACCCTAACTCTAGGCATACTCAGATAGGACTTCTGAGTGGGGGCCTGAACTGAGACTCTCAGACAGGGTTGCCCACCCAAATTCCGGCACACCACCTCCGACCTGGAGGGTGCTCTAGAGTGTCAGGATGTTAAGTGAAGCAAGTCAGATAAGTTAAGGCTCTTGGCCTGTGCTAATCCTACTGTGCAATTCTGATAAACATAAAGCAGTATCCCTACAACCGAAACCAAATCCCAAAGCAGTGCAGGAACAAATTCAGGATGGAACTTGTGATAAAAGAAAGAAACTGTCGATTGTCATTCGATTGAAGATGTTGTCAAAGTCAAAATAAAAACCGTGCACCGCACCGCGCAGTGCACATCCAGATACTACATCCCGAACGGAGCATAACCCGCTGCTCCCGTGGGATCACCACCTGCACCGCCAGGTGCACCACCAGCAGAAACATTTGCACCACCAGATTGTGCCGCCGCCCGAAAGGCTGCAAGCACCTGGTCACGCACCACCGGGCTGAGGGCGTCGATGCCACGGTAGATGCAAGCGTGCCCGTAGCATACCACTGGAGTCCCGATGTCTCCGGTGTCATCTTTGCCGGTTACGCCGTGCACCGCAGCCGCAACCCCTGCCACCCCGAAGCACAATATAATGCAAGCAAGGAGTACCACCGGCATGTGCGGGCCGAGCCCCCATGGCGGCACGCTAAAGCCCACCGTCGCTGATCGAGGAGCCACCCACCGGCTCCGCCTGTTGTGGCGGAAGCCTCATGGAGTATGCCCCCATCTCAATCGTAGGGGGGTCCTCTCGGAGTCAATAGCTCCACCCCACCGGAGAATCCCTCCGAGGGCTGAGTAAAGAGCGCGCTCTGAGCATCGTCACCGTCAATCGCCGCCGACCCCATGGACACCTGTAGAATAAACGTTGCTTGATTGAACCGTACCCCACGTGTAGCCTCGGAGACCTCGCGTCGCAGCTGCTGCAGCTCGGCATCCATGTCCATGTCCTCACCGTCGGAGTCCTCGGAGTCGCTCACGGCGAATCCGTACGCCGTAACGTCCACGCCACCGGATGCCGCGCCCGCATCCACCACCGTGGGCGCACTGTATTGCTCAGACACACGCCGCCGCGAATGCCGCTGCCACATTGTCGGCGGCGGTCTGGAACATCTGGCACATCGCCAGGGTGTGCAGCACCTCCGGCGTACAGTCGTCCACCGGCTGGCAGTACGCCACCGTGGACCCCGCCTCTTCCCGCTTCCCGTCAAGCGGGCAATCAAACCATGAAGGGTATTTGTGCCCATCGCCCGCCGTGGGGCAGCGGGGGCACTTGGGAACCGCCTTACGCTGCTTCCCGTCGAACCCAACATGCGGGTCGGGGTGAGAGCCCGCACGAAACCCCGTCAGACCCTTGCGGCAGGGGAGAAGTCCTGTCGCGATTGACCGGCCCCTGGCCGAGAGAGTCTCCCAAAAAGAGGGTTTGGCCGAAGATTGGCCGAAAGAATTTTGACCCTTAAGCATGCAAAAAAATGTCAAAACAAGAAAAAAAACAAATGTTTTCTCGAAAACTGGCCGAAAGGCCTACGGAGAGGACTTCTGCCCTGCCTTGCGGGTCCGTTTGGGAAGGATAGCGGCCGCACCACCAGTTCGATGTGTCTCGATGAAGTTCTCGATGCGGTCGATCTTCGCAATGAGCTTGATCAGGACCTCGTCACCTGGTGGCACCGCCGCCGAAGCCGCGGTCCCGGCAGCACCACCCTGGTCCGCGTGCGACTGTTAGCCCTGAGCTGGATCATGGTGTAGCGGTTGTTGAGGAGAGCGAACATGACCTTGACGGTGTTGTGCAAGGCGTAGTCTCGCTCCCCCAGCTCGTCAAGACTGGGAGAATCAGCGCCCTCCGCTGAAATAGCATCCAGCGTGGCGTCGGAGTGCACCAGCGCGTCGTGCAAATATGAAAACGCGAGTGCGAGCACCAGGTCCTCGTAACGCATCGAAGAGTTCGTTTGGAGAGAGCATCGCACATCGTGTCGGTGCACAAGTCATACATCTGTGCCATGTCCGTCTCCAGTGTCGCGGGTCTCACTGGAAAAGAATTCCCCGAGGCGTGGGGCACGTACGGTAACTGTCGCAGTGCCTCCAGTCCTGCGTCCCCACTCTGACAGAGCGGATCCGCCACTCTGGGCAGCGGCCGTCGCAGCCACTTCTTCAGCCGCCTCGACCCGCGTATTGAGGTCCTTCATCTGCTGCATCATTGTGCTGGGCAGCGTGATATGCTGTGTCACCAGCAAAGCCTCCATGGGAGCCACCGAATGCTCCGGCGGTTGCGACGATTCGCTATCGCCCTCAGAACCTCTTGGGTGGACAATTTGGTTGGAATATAACAGTGACAATCCTAGAATACACATTTGAATTCTTAATTCTAGAATACAGATCTGCCTCAAAATTCTTCCGCCTTTCAAGAATGATATTTTCCAAAATTCCCCCCACTCGGGACTTGTGAACCACTTTGGTGAGGTGGCCTCACCAAAGTGGCTCACCAAAGTGGCTCTGTAGGAGGCTACACTCCGGCTTCTTCACTTCTTTACACTTTCGGGCTTAACTATTACTATCTATTAAACGACCGCGCGAGGTATGATTTCGATACTACGGTGGTCAACTATCCGGAATATGCTTTCTATATTCACTTCAAGTTATGCTTTCAATGTATGCTTTCAATACAAATATACAGCTGTTACGGTTTCGTACTTTTGGTGTTACTCTTATCTCAGTTCAGTTATCATCTCCGAAACTGGTTACACTTAGAGTTCTTATACATTCATGAACTCTTTCCATAACTCAACTGTACTGAGTACTCCGTACAACAGGTTAGGCACCTCACATCAACATCATTCTGATCGGTCCTACTGTACTCCATACTGAGTACTCTTTTGTAGTTGCGTTTTGTACTTGGCCGTTTTTCTTGCTCTTGTGCTTGCCTCCTAGCACAACTCCCCCCCCCTTAGGGAAGGTCACGTCCACGCTGACCACGTCGGACCAGTAAAGTTTTTATACAGATCTTCTACTGTTGCTCAGGATGATTATACAGGTCTCAGCCGCCTGTTGTCTGGGATGACATTACACTTCCCATGACACACCGCAATAAGGAGATCAACCTCTTAAGCACAAGGGTCGGCCTCTCACCGGTCTGCCATCTGCACTACCAGGCTCCCCAAGGCTCGAGATCTCACATCCATTACCACGCTCAAGGTTTCAAACCTTCCAACACGGTACACTTACAGGTGATGACAATAGGTTTGCCAATTACCCGACAGTTCTCGGGATGCCGGCCCGGAGGAAAGGTTTTAAACCCCTACCGCCTCCTCGGAATGCGCAGAGCTTTTACCCAGATCTCCAACTGCCGCCCGGTCGTGCCAGGCCCAGAGCCAATGCTCTCATGAAATGGATTATACAGATTTCCACCTGTTGCCTGGCTGTACCGAGGCTAGAGCCACTGCTCGGTTGGATGGATTATCCAGGTTCTCACCTGCCGCCTGGTCATACCGAGGCTGGAGTCAAATGGATTATACAGATTTCCACCTGTTGCCTGGCTGTGCCAAGGCTAGAGCCACTGCTCTGTTGGATGGATTACCCAGATTCTCACCTGCTGCCTGGTCTCGCCGAGGCTGGAGCCACTGCTCTTCTCGAAACTCTCCGACGCTCTCAATCGCTAAGACCACTCGCGTCAGATTCCCATCCGCCCTCGGGTATGATCGTCATTTCGGCTCGTACTCCCGCTACATCTGGCAAAAATTCAAAATTATGAAAACGTAACTCTAAATAACGTAAAAATACAATACGATTCTTGTGATCCGGGTGCGTTGCGCGTCGCAGCGACAATTTTCATACTTAAAATTTAGCTGCACCGGTGGCGCAACCTCTTCCGACACGACGATCATACTGTCGTTTGACCAATGTTATTCAACACGGTTTACGACGCACCCCGACGTTCTGCGTGCATTTCAACGTATTTTTGCATGCGAGCGTGCCTTATTTCTGCCAGCCGCAACAGCGTGGTCAAAGGTGGTCGTTTCTGTAAAACGCGCATCTCCTCCCGCGCTAGTCTAAGATGTTTGTGTCGAGAGAAGTTACGACGTGCCGGTTCGGGTACATACATCGGCGTCGTGATGGTCTTGCACAAAACACCTGCTACGCGCAACGGTCGAAACGGCGCGTTCATTACGCTGAACTCGATTTGTTCCAATAAGGTTCCCTTGCGCGGCGTCGTGGAGTAAAAACGGCGCAGATCGTAGTACTCGCGTACAACGTACTTCGAGTTTATGTGGAACGCCACCACGCCGATGGCGTAATCGTTTTCGACTATCTCGTGATCCGCGTACTCGAACAGGGTAAATCCAAGCGTGTGCATATCTGGCATGGAATCCGCCATGCGCGAGTTGATGTGCGACAGGCCCACGCCCTCGCGCACGCATATACGCAGCGCCAAATCGGTCAAATGGATCATTTTAATTTTTGAGTCATCGTCCCGTTGGTACCGGTGAGTATGCCAAATATGCCGGACGTGGCCTGCGATGTTTTTGCGCAGGTGTTTGGTTGTTCCGGGTTTTGACTGCGACCTTCCGACACGGTTACGAACGGCGGGTACGGCGTTGGGGGCGTCGTCACCTGAGCGTTGGCCTCAGGTGGTGTTGGGTAGCATAATGATTTAGGAATAGAAAACTCCAAAATGGGGAATAGAAATTTCGATCTGTTTTTGGGGAATAGGTTTGTGACACATGCACATGCGTCTAATATCACCGTTTGAATTATTTTGCCCCCACCCCACCTCGGTTCACTTGGTTATTGCAAACATGAGGAAGCCTCCGAAAAAGTACGGCAAGGTGTGCCTTTCTTGCGACAACGGCGGGTATCGTTGTACTGTTGAACACTGATGGTATGCATTTTATTGTCCTCTATTCAAGAAAGAGGACAGGGTAAAAGATTCTCCATCAAAAATGAAAGGTGTGTTGCCCTTGCTTTCCACGGTTCCCTTGTACAGTTGACTACATAATAAGTGTTAGGAACAACTTTGTTTGCGCAAGCAAGATTACGGGGCTTTCATTGAACCAGATACGGGGCTTTCGTTGAACCAGGTACGGGGCTTTCATTGAACTAGATACAGGGCTTTCGTTGAACCAGATACGTGGCTTTCGTTGAACCAGATACGGGGCTTTCAGTGAACCAGATACGTAATTCTACGCGCGAGTTCCTGACCACGATACCGAGTGTTCAGGCAATTCTGCTCAAATTAGAAAGGGTTGGAAGCAAGATCCGTTCGGAATCTAGGATGCTTGACGGTTCTTGTGAAGGGGGTAATCATGGGCGTGATTCGAGCCAGCCAACTCGACTCACGCCCAACAGGGACGCATCTTGCACAGCATGAACATATCACGCATATCATATAAGCATAATAAACACATACTGGCCGTTTGGCAATGCAATTTCACCTCTAGCGGAAACGCGGATGTCAACCGCGTCCACGTTTCCGCTAGGCGTTTCTCGTTCCCTCATTCGCGCGCTCGTTTGCAAGAGAGCCTGGGCAACGGATGAGGGAAGCGTTAGCAAAAATAGTATTTCGTATGCGTTGTTTCCCCTAAACAAATTGTACAAACTGAACCACACATCTCGTTGTGGGATGACGCGTTCATTTGGCGGAAGCGGGTGGAATTTAAGGAATTTGAAACCCGCAATAGTTGCGCTATGGGTTTTCATCTTCTTTGCGAAACGGGTACCCACATCATACTAAGTAGGAATATGTGATAATATTTTGAAGCAAAAGATTAATACCATCTTAGAGATCTTTATTTCGCTGGACAGGGCACACTCCCGGAGAGAAAGCCTTCCGCCTTTAGTTAAAATTGCATATTTAACAAATCAGACAGTGAGTATTTTCTCCAAGTATTTTCAGACTGTAATACTTAAACACTGGTAATACACTGAGTGTTGTCTCGCGTGTTGTCACCAAGCCTTAGAAACTCACGATCTCACTCCCAAAGTGACCAAAAACCGTTCGATCGCCGATCGTTCGGTTTTTGGTCACTTTGGGAACACGTCTGAAAATACCTGGAGAAAATACCAGACAGGTCTTTGCAACCAAGCCGACTTCAGTTCTCACATAAACGTACTGTGTCACGGTTTACGCCCTCCCGAATCTGGAATTCACGGCCGTGAATATTAATTTCACGGCCGTGAATATTAAATTCACGGCCGTGAATATTTCACTGCACGTATGTATACCCCACACTGTTTGCGAGTAAATTAGATTGGGAAAACATTTTCCAACGTTCGTAATGCACATGGATATATCATTTAGACTCTTAGGTAGGAGTTTTTTGAGCTCTTGACTGACTGAGCCGATCCGTGGCCGCATCAGCTCAGTTTGCAGTCGCGACTGCGAGCTAAGCTGAGAGGCCCTTATAACTTTCATGCACATCGCATCAAAACTCAAACAGCGGAGGGGTTCTCGTGCGTTCTAGCGCACGATACTTGGCACCAATATTGCTAACAGCAATATTGGTGCACCCTCAAACGCACAACCTCTGATGTAGGCTATGCGCAAAACGCGTGCTACACATCATGGGTTTGGGTACATGCAAACCCAAACCCAAACATGCCAAACAGCAAAGGGCTTCCCGTGAGTTCCAGCGCACATAACTTTGCAAAAGTATCACTAAGATATATATCTTTTAGTTGCCAAAGGCCTAAGGCCTCAAAAGCCTTGTGCACGAAGCCATCACTTTATTTCTTTGGAGATTTATTGGGTTTGTGTTCGAGTTTACCCAAACCCAATACATGCCAAACAGAAAAGCAATTCCCGTGCGTTATAGCGCGCGAAACTATGCACACATATTTACAAGACACATATCTTTCAGTTCTCAGAAGCTCAAGGTTTGAGATAACTTGTTGGCAAAACCATCAATTTATTTCTTTGGCAGATCTATTGGGCTTGGGTTCGAATGTTTCCAAACCCAATACATGCTAAACAGCGAAGGGCTTCCCGTGCGTTCTAGCGCACGTAACTGCGTAGAAATATTGCCAAGATATTTATCTTTGATATATTCGAAGCACAAGGTCTAAGAAAGTCAGTGCGCAAAATGGTATTACTATTTCTTTGACACAGATTTTGGCGTGATATACAAACTCATAAATCTGGGTCAAAGAAATAATATGTTAACTTCGCGCACAAGCTATCGCAAAACTTGCACTTCAGGAAAGTGAAATATATGCATCTTATCAATGTATTTTGCAAAGTTACGTGCGCTGGAACTCACGGGAAGCCCTTCGCTGTTTGACATCTTTGGGTTTGGGTTTCAAACCCAAAAGGCATCATGCCAGCACGCGGCCGTCTTTAATATACTCAACGGCTTGCCATATGCTCTTGAGGGTGCACTGATATTGATATGAACAATATCACTGCCAAGTTTCGTGAGAAGATTCTCACGAAAACCCCTATTATGCAAAGCCGCAAGTGGTTGAAACCATCTCACACCGCACCAACTTAGCTTGCAGTCACGAAGGCTAAGCTGATGCGGTTGCGGATGGGGCCAATCGATAGCTCAAACGAAAGGTATTCACCTAATGAATACAAACGCTTCAGAATCGAATGGTGGAAAAAATTACGCTTCATGCTACATGCAAAAAATTGTTTAGAAGAAGGGGGTGTGCCAGACGCAAAATATTGCACACGCTGAACCGCTTGCGCTTGTACCTCCGGCGCGGGGTACCGAGTGATAGTTCATACTGTAGTACAAACCGAAACGATAGATGGCATGGCTCGATGGCATGTGACATATAACCTATTCCCCAAAAACAGATCGAAATTTCTATTCCCCATTTTGGACTTATCTATTCCTCGATAACCTTTTTTCCGTGGTGTTGTATTCAGCGTTGATATATCTGTGAGCAAACGCAGCTCCTGTTCGTACGCGCTCTGGCGCCGATCGCCCCACCGCCGACGCCGAGCCCGCCATTTCCGTGGACGCCCGGAGCTCTACCCAATGTACCGTGCCCACCGGTACGACACGCCGAGCCCCCGCCGCGACGCCAAACTCGCCACCGCCGCCGCCGAGTCCGCCACCGCCTAGCCCGCCTTGCCCTTACTCACCGCCACCACGCACGCCGCGATCGCCTCCGCCGTACCCGTACTACGTTTCGGGGTTGTTTCGTCCCGAGCAAGCGCTTATTCTGCCGAACGACACGCTCGTGCACGTCACAGCCCGCCGTTCGGTGTACGATCCAAACGCGGGTTTGCAGGTGAGAGCGTACGCGTTCGAGGTCGAGGTGTGGGCCGAGGAGCACGGTTTGCGGATCCCCCTCAATCCGGGCACGGGCTGGCACGTGGGAGACCTTGTGTTGACGCAAACACATAGTGTGACGTTCGATCTAAGCAGCCACACGCTGCAAGCAAGGGTTGCACACGACCGACGTATTCGCGGTCGGGCGGGATGGAGCCAGCGGGCGGTACAACGAGCTGTACCTGGGAGACGACATACGCTACGCCCCGAATGCGACCGGTCACGTCGGTGACGCGTACTGGCAGGCGTACGTATCGCCCTCTGGAAACCATCGACGGGTGGTATTCGCACCCAAGGACCACGGAGATTTCGTGTACTACAGTAATACTCCACCTTTAAGGAAATCTGGTTAAGGAAACGGCCGACTTTTCGGGGGAAGTCGGAAAAATGCAGGAAAAGTGGGCTGGAAAAACATTAAGAACATGTACCCAAGTGCTCCGCGGAGCCGCAGGCGAAGCACCGGCGGACCTTCGGAGCGTCAGGGCGGGAGAGACCAAGTGGTGGTGGCAATGGAGTAACTGCCGCGGCAGCGGTGGTGGTGGGCCCATTCTCCAACATGGCAAGAGCTGGGCGGTTCGAGGAGGGGGTACGCCTGAAGAAGGGGGTGCGAGGTGATGGGTTGGCGAAGGAGACAGTACGGGGAGGGCGGTCTTGAGTGCGCCTCTGAGCCGCCTCCGTGTCAATGTCACTCTCCACCTCCTCAGCGACCTCCCGTATCTTCAACAGGGCGTTGTGGGTGCCTGGGATATCGTCAGTGAACGCCTTCCTCTCCCACTCCTCTGGCTTGGAGACATCCAGGTGGATGGCTCTCAGGCGCCGCATCACCTTGGGTGCATACTTCAACCCTCGGCGGTACGTGGAGAGCATGGACAGGTTGGACATCTCCACGCAATTGGGGACTCTGCCAGCCAGGAAGTTGACGGAGGCCATGCGGGTCTCCAATCGCGAAAAATACTCCGCCGCGGTCTCGCTCGTCGCCTGCTTCAGTGCAATGGCCTCACCGTGTGCGTTCTCCAGGTAGGCCTGCGTTAGGGAGCACACCGCCAGATCGCTGAAGAACACGTCCAGCTCCACATAGCGCCGGTGCCAGGCCTGGTCGGACCCGAAAGTCCCCGCCGCACGCTCCAAGAACTTCTTCTGCTGGTCCTGAAGAGTGTGCTCCTTAAAGCCCCAGAGGAGACTCGACACGCTCGCCTGGTACGCTGATACAGACGGCGTACAGCTGGGAGTGGTCAGTGCCTCGATCACGATGGCCTCTTGGAATATCTTCCGCACCATGTTGGAGTAGTGCTCCAACTGCGCCAGAAGGCCATCCTTGTCGGCCGATTTAGTGTCGGACGCGGAGCGAGGGAATCTGGTCACACTCTTGATCAGCTTCAGCACCATCTCCTTGGTTTTGTGCTCCAGGCGGACCTCGTCCGAAGTTGCTCGCAGATTAGTGCCCTGCGGCAGTCGGATGATGCCTGGTACAAAGGGTGCGGCGCTGGGAGAAAGGATGGGATTCGCAGCGGCGGAGTGGGGGAAGCGGGCTGAAGGTGGTGGTCCAGGGGCATGATTGTGTAGGTGGAAGCGCAGGCGTGGGATTTGTGGGGACTGCGGTTGAAGCGGGCGGTAATGCAGAGGCTGGGGGGCCAGAAGTGGGCGGTGGAGCAGGTGTTGGTGATGGAGCGGGGAGCGGAAGAGGTGTGTGGAAGGGCATAGGAGTGGGTGGTTGCGCGGCCACTACGCTCATGCTCCGGTACCAGTCGGAGTTGCTGACTTCAGACCACGCGGCGAGGCCGTCCTGGTCGAAGTGTGACATCTCCGATTCCAACGCAGTAGCCGGTATCCATTCCCACACCGGCTGTCCCATGCTCGTTGATCGCACGTTGGCCGCAGCTGGGTCTCCCATAGCCATGTCCATGACTTCGCGGTCGACCATAAGCACCCAGGTCTCCACACGAGGGTTATTGAGTGGTAGGGGTGCGTGATGCAGGCGGTCTCCCATGCGTGCGTAGGCGGTTAGTGGAGCTCCCAGCAGATGCATAATCCTGAAGAGGATGGAGTCGCCTTGCACCCCAGCCCTGCGGCGTTCATCCCATGGTAGGGAGACGGTTGCCGCGCCTCGCACCCCCGCTGGCTGGTGTAGCCACAACGACCCACCGTCATGGGTGATGAAAAGGGCTCGAACCTCTGGGTACTGATGGGGGCGAAGGAGGAGGAGAAGGAGCGGGGCTTCCGGGTGGAGATGGGGGGACCCAAGGGGGGCCGTCGATCACTTGTATTGGGAATGCACCAGGGAGCGCGGGGAAGACTGTTAGATCTTGGATGTGCGGGTAATGGAAGTGGTAGTTCCCTTGCCCGTGCCACTCGTAGTCGTGGTCCGCTGGTGGGATAGCCAGTGTGACTCTGCCCAGGCGTTCAGTCGCTGTTCTCCTTTTCGTCGTCAGAGGAAGAGGGGGAAGGAGGGCCGCTCTGCCAGAAAGCGCCTGCTGGTGGGTAGGTAGGATCCGGAGGGAATACCCACTTAATAGGTCCTTGCTTCCACCACGCTCTTCTGTATTCTGGTGGAGGAACTGCCATACACCAGCGAACTCAAAATTTGGCCAGGGCTCCGCGACACGATTTTTGAGTGCCTAGGCGCGCGGGCAAGAGTCAAGCAGCAGCGAAAAGAAAGGTGTCAGGTCCAATACAGGGGTCCAGTAAGGTCCCAGACGATATTTATGCTCCGTAGGTCCCAAAATGCTCCAGTCAGGGTACTGCTGGAGGATACCAGAAGGTGCTAAAGAACTGCCAGAAACGTCCAGAAGCTGCTGAAAGCGCTGTTTGGGGGAGCTTTTCCCGCTGCTGATGGCCGTGAGGGCGGTATCAGGGGTTTCTAGGCTGTTCTATGGGGTCTAAGGAAGGGGTTTTTGGTGGTGGGGGCTACTGGGAGAGGTTTTGGGGTAGGCTGGAAACTGGCTAAAACGGCTATTTTGGGCTGTGTTGGGCTGTTTTTCGCCTTTTTAGGGCTCTGGGAGGTGGGCTATGAGGTTTTTCTGGCTACTATAAACCGGGGAAACCCTTTAGGGTGCTCTCTGACGGTTGTTTGTAGCCTGGGGCTGACTTGGAACTTAAGATCGGAAAACCAATCTTGACCAACGAGAGCCTGGTTGGGCCCCCAGTGTTAAGGGGACGTTATGCTGATATTTGGTAACTTTTGGAAGCAGAATACGAGTTCCTTCTTTGGGAAAAAATGGTAATACTGACGTAAAAATTGCGCAGAGGTTCCCAAAAGTACGGCTCTCCCCCTTCAGTATAACGGAAGTTACAGTGTGGCCGTGGCTGAACGCGCGGAGGTGTTCAGAAGACGCTTATTGATACCAATTGTGCCTGGGGCACTACGACAGATGCTCGGAAATATGTTTTTGATTGAACGTGCAAAGGTACACAATTCGGATTTTATAATATACTGGATCAGGGCCAGATTGAGGTACAAACGATAATTCGGTTCCGAGTTCTGAAGGCTAAACACTTCTCAAGTGCTCCACTTATTCACTCGTCACTCAGGTTGCAGAGTCAACCATTCTGCAGCCGATGTCACACTTCGGCTCAACGTTCAATTCCCGATCCGATCTCATTTCTAATTCCGATTCGTCATTCTCGATTCAGATGTTATGTCGACAGACTGACACGATGACTGCCACACAGTACTGTCATACTACTGTACTGTCATACTATCATATTGTCATAGTGTCATACTGTCATAGCCCTGACATCTGATATTCGGTTTCATTGTCTTTTCGACCCCGATGCGAATCTGACCATTCTTCGAGGGTCTGACTGAGTGCCACGATGACACCCCCACAGTACTGTCATACTACTATAGTGTCATAGTGTCATACTGCCATAGTGTCATACTGTCATACTGTCATACCCCGGACATCTGGTACTCATTCTCATCGTGATTTCAAGCCCAATTTCACTGTCATCGTGCCAATCCCAGATTACTCCCGATGACACACATACAGACGCATAGGCATATCGGCTCACGATGTGCCTCCGGGCACAAGTCGCGTGTCTCGTCATACGTCGAGAAGTCATAACTAGAATGCCAATGTTAGAGGCGTGAGTAGCCAGCGGCGAGAAAAGGATGAGCGGCCAGGGTGGTGGTGTAGGGGTCGTGGGCGATGTAGAACGTAAATGAGATAGCCAAGACAGAATCTCGTTGGACCAAGCTAGCGTAACAGGTCTCGCGAAGGCGTGGGCGGCCAAGTCCACGGAATCCCCAAGCAACGGCGAAAATGTCAAAGTAGGCGTCCCCCAAAAGCGCGCGTGCACCCGCGAATGTCCCAGCGCTACCACCACACCAAGCCGCAGTCCTCACTCACCGCCAAGGGCACTCACGCCCGGCAACTACGGCTCGCTTAGCCAATCATGCCTCCAAATTCGGAAGCACAAAAGCGTGGATTCATGTCCACAACCTACTGGAATATCCCTACGGATACTCCTCAGAATATATAGATACACCGAGGAAGGTTAACGAACCGCTATCGATATATGATATGATAAAAAGCCAAGAACCAAGAACCGTAAACCCTAATATAGGGAGTCGGGTCAAACTAGTGGCACTGCCCACGTGGCAAGCTGCCAAATCAGTCAGGGGTCACCATACTCAGAGATGGACCCAGCAGAGTAGCTCTAGGGGGGCCTGCACCGGGACTCCCGGTCAGGGCTGCCCGTACTAGCTAATCCTAGCATATATTAAGAGACGTGAGTTTTGGAAGTTGTTAAAAAGGCATAAAAGCACAACTGAATCCCCGCGGAGCAACCTTAGGGAGTATGCAAAAAGAGCCTCGGATATCCATCAAGCACTCATAGCTTGTAACCAGGAGTCGGGTGACCCTAAAAACTGTTATGCCATAAGACGGGACCTGCTTGACATAATTATTGATGAACGAGGCTTAGAGCAGGATGGATGTGAACTGTTTTGTAACCCAGTTAATTGTCACCCCAGAATGCACTCGAGGAGATGTATCCCGACTGAACCAATGAAGAGAGCGTTGGCCCCTTTTGGTCACAATGGTAAGATAGGTTGGGATAGATTGTCCTTTGATGCCTATGTAAATATAATGACGAAACTTGGTCGGAAGGTGTACGGAAATCCTCCCTTTGGTGGAGGAACGAAGGGAGCAAAATCGGCAGTCATGAGAACGCTCTCTTTGGGTCTTAGGGCGGCTACGGGTTCGAAGGGATTTGAGGGTATTTGGATCCTACCACTGTCACCGAAAAACTTGTCGAAATGGACTAAGAAAGGGTTTAAGCTCATCTTCAAATACCCCACGGGCACGATTCCGTTCATACCCCATGACTACTTGACAGGAAAGGGGGCATACACTATGCCTGGGGAGGGATGTTACAAGGATAAATACTCGGATGTGGTAATACTATCAATAGACAATGAGCCAATGGGGTGCAAGGAGAGTAGAGTGATCGATGACTCGAGTCCGCAGTTTAAGTTGGCCCAGTGGTTTATGAATGTGGTGCCTACGAAGATGATAGACTCAAAATTGCTACAAGAAACTGGAGTAGGGGCGGAGGTGTGGGCCAAAATTCAGCAGGACAGATGCCCCCTCCCCGCTACTACCTGCCCTTGGAAACTTAACGATCGTGCGGGGGTGACAAGTATAGTGTACCCAGGTGCACACCTAGATGATAGAATGCTGCCTAGGGAGAAGAAGCCTTTCCTCAACGCTTGGTCCTGGGAAAGGAAATTGACGTTGATGGGGTATATGCCGGTGGGGTTTGACAGGGTGCTAGGTGCAATCGGGATACCAAAACGTGAGGTGAAGCCGCTGATAAGAAAATTATCCAGGATCTGTAGGAGGCACGTACGTGAAAGGATGCCTTGTCATAAGGAGGGGATCGGGGCGGTGAGTAAGTTAGTAGACTCCGCACCGAAACTCGAACAGGTCGAGATGGCGGGCCGTAAGAACAATATTTTAATATCGAATGCCACTAAGACCTTGAATGCGCACCTTGTGTGAGTCTAATGTTTCTCCCCTCCTTTTTTTTTTTTTTTTTTTTTTTGGGGGGGGGGGGGGGGGGGGGAGCTTCGGGGCCCCCGCCCCCACCCCCAGGGGCCTCCTGCCCCTGGGTCTCCACCTCACCACCGCCATGCCACCACCACTCCATAGTGCATCAACACCCACCTCCTTGCCGCGATTGATGTTCTCCGACCATAGTAACTTGCACGCCTTTTCTAGTGTTTAGTCCACTTTGCTTCCCCACACTGGGGAATGCTTTGTTGCCGCTGCGACTGTTATGATTGAGGGGAATAGCCTCATCTAGTTTGCCTCAAACACTTGTTAGTGGACCATAGCGTTCCGAGGGCCTTGCCCTTCTCATCGACGTAAATGTTTTATCATTATTGTTTAGTGAAATGCTTCCAAAATGATCATGAGTGACCGGAATGTCGTTGGTTCATCGCCGGGTGCCCCGTACGGCCGTGTGTCGCTTGAAATGGATAGGGTTTCCTTACGTATGCACCCGACTAACCCGTGATAGTGCGAAACAGATAGCAAGTTCGGAGTGGTTTGAGTTATAGTTTGTTATATGCTTATGAAATGCTTCGAAAATGATCATGAGTGACCGGAATGTCGTTGGTTCATCGCCGGGTACATGGTTCAAGTGGCACGCGCACGTGTGTGGGGGCGGCATGCTGGAGAGCACAAGGAAGAGGAATTTGACGCTGTACAACGACCCGACGAACCTGAACTGGACTTATTTCTTGGAGTACGCTGCTCACGAGATTTTGCCGTTGGCGGAGCCACAACCTCAAAACGGCAAACTCCAAATGAATCCGATCCGACCAGCCGATTGTTATGCCGCATACAAGCTTATGCGTCGCGGCGTTTATCAGGTTAAAATCACGCAGTTTCGCAAGTATCTGCGCGAGTACCTCCGCGCGAAGCATATATATTACCATGCGCAAGCGGAAGGATTGTGCAGGTAAGTGCACGACATGCGAAATCTTGACGAAGCAGCGCCGTGCTGTAAAGGACTTGGAGGACCTGGATGGAGGACTGGAAGACGCTTAACGACGCGCACCGGAGTGATTATCGAAATGAGAGAGCTCAGTACAATAACACCCGTGCTGATAGTGCCAACCAGTTCGGCCTCAGTGACTCGTATTGTTTCGACGGGGCGGCAAACAACAACACCGTTTGTCCGCACTTCCCCGTGAAGGTCAAGGCGATGAGCGACAAAGCTGGAAGTTTCTTCCACCTTCATCTGCAAGCAGTCGTGATGCACGGCACGGTGTTGTGCATGTGTTTACTTATGCCATGGGTTCCTGGCAAAGACGTGAACATGTGCCTCACGACGCTCAATATTCTGCTACGGTATGTGGTGGAGAACACGAAGCGGCACTTTCGGCAAACATGCCACGTGCAAATGGACGGAGGGTCGGAAAACTGGAACCGGCATATTTTCGCCTTCTTCTGCATCCTGGTTCACCACGGGCTGTACAAAGAGATCTACCTACACCGTCTGCCCGTAGGCCACTCCCACAACGACGTCGATGGCTTTTTCGGGTTGCTGAAGATGCTGTTGTGGGGTAAGACCGCGGATAAAAAAGGCCACTGGTTCATATCTTTGGAACAATGGATTGCCTTTCTCTTTGCCTGGACGATAACAACCATCAACAAGCACACGTACGTCGTCGGCTGCAACTTGGACTTCAAATCGTGGATAGACCCGCACTTGAACGAAGAGTTTGGTGGCCACGCTGGACGAGACCGCAAGGTGCATACTTGGTGCTTTTACGTCGCTCCGGACAAGCTCGTCCGAGCGAAGTACAAGTTTGGTGACAAGTTCAAGGAATGGCTACCAAGTGGCGTGGACGAGGACCCGAACCTTGGGCTGATTATTTGTACCAGTTATCCCGACGTCGACTCCGCCCCGGGCTATATGGACAACCCGGAATGGAAGCGCAAGGGGATGGGAAACAAGGTATTGGACATGGAGCAAACAACGCGGAGCTGTCTATTGGGACTCCGAGCCGCAACGCCAGATCTGGTGAGCCAACAACGACACGAGGAATTGAAAGCAACCTTCCCCTTGCCTTTGATGGTGGAGGCCGTGCGAGAGCGACATCCCGAGCGATTACCTCCGAAGTGGGACCTTTCACTGCTGCTGACACGTGCGCATACCCGCGCATCTACAGTCAAATGCGATGGGCTCTTGAAGACGCGGTATGCTAAGGCGGAGCAGTTCAATGTATGTTTCGACGGCGTGGCGCATAAGAAACAAGTGGTGGAGAAAGAAGTCCTGAAAAATATTGACATCAACGAGGTTGTGGCTTTTATGCGCGAGGCCAAGTATTGTACTGAGCTGATTTCCAGAAGGTAAGACGACCGTTTACCAGCCTAGTGCGATCTTATTTATACCTATTGTTATTATTTTTTGTCATTGTTGTCGTTCAAGTGTCTAAGCAAAGTCATGTAGGTTTCTTTTCCTAGCTCCAGATCTTCCTACAACAAGGGCATTTTGCAATATCCGTGCAACTTGCCAAGTAGGCCTGGAAACAAGGGTGATGGTACAGCACGTTTTTGCAGTCACATTCTAACCCTGAAACCCACGTTTCCGCAGGGAAAACTATTTTCTAAGCAGACGATGCACTTGTTTCCTTCCTCTCTTTCCGAGTTGGTGGTGGTGGCGGCTTGCTCCTGTGTTGCGTGAGTCCTTTGATTCCCGGTAGAAGAAGTCGTCGCTTCGTCTTCAGGTGTCGCTGTTGTGGAGCTTTGCAACCAAGGAAAGACCTCCCGCAAGATTGTAATCTCGTCGTCCGAGTCCGTTGTTCCTGGTGTGTTCGGAACGACGGTAGAAGAGGTCGTTCCTTGTTCTTGAATTTCGCTAAAAACCCCCTCACTCATCCAGGGAAAAACTTCCCTTAAGATTCTAGTCTCGTCGTCGTGAGAGTCCGTCATTGCGGTGTAAGAGTATGCGAAGATAATACGAAGTGTTTAGAGAAGTTTCAAACTAGGGTTCGCTTACGCAGGTACGAGGATAAACACTTACACCGAGTGTTATCTGAGCGGAATGCTGAACTGCGGGGTCTTACGACCAAGACCAAGAAGTTGGAACGCCTGATCCAGCTTTTGAAGGCAGAAGATGCTGGTGAAGAAGCTCCCGCAGTTCGTGCAGAGGCAGAAGAGGCTGCTGAAGAAGCTCCCGCAGTTCGTGCAGAGGCAGGTGTGCGTGAAGCAAATGGAAAGAGGAGTCGGAGAGGAGCTCCACCTGCTGCTCGCAAGAGGTTTTCAGGCGCACAAAGGCAAAACAGGGCGCGCAGAACTTCACCCGCCTCCGAAGGCGACAGCGATGATAGTGATATGGAGATGGATCTTGCCACTCGCAGTCGGAGTCGGCAGGTTGCAGCGCGCAAGAAGAAGCCTGGAAAGCAGCCAAAACAGCAGAAACAGCCCAGCAGCAGTGAGGGCACGGATGATGGCGACGATGAGCACTCCTCCGGTGTTGACGAGAGTCTATATGACCGTGGGATGCGTTTGGCATCGCAGAAGGAACACTTGGCAGCCGACTACCGGTTCGAGGACATGACTGTGGGCAGCTATGCCGTGACCGTTGCAGGCGGGGAAGCCAGCGACAAGTGTTGGTTCAACGTTATGCTCCCGGACGGCGGTAAGTCACTCCCACTCCATTTCGTGGAGGTGGTGGGGCAGCATGCCTGACGGAAGGAGATAACCTGGCAGTTCTGGTTGCCAGCACAGTCACGGAGAACGTTCGAGACGGTAGAACAACTCTGTGAGGCTGGAGCTTTCGTACGGGGTGCCCGCACCCTTCGCATGAAGTCTACATTTGACGTGAACGAGGTGTTGACATGCTGGGATGAGACCGCAAAATCTGGTGTTCAAGGCGGAATTCCAGGTTGTGAGGAGAAAGCTGAGCTTTTAAAAGCACTGCTGGAGAACTCTGAAGAGTAAATAAGTGCAGTCAAGAGTTCGTATGTGCATGCATGTACACATGTGGTTGTGCTTACACCTAAATTGGTGTTACCACTTAGGGTTTCCCCCGCTAGAGGGCCATTTGCTCCAGAAATCTGCACGGAGATGCAAGTGCTTGATATTTTATTTGTTCAAATATGTTTTATGGCAAACTACATTATAACATAGCACGTGACGGGTCCATTAGCAAGAACCTTTACATATGTTACCCGCCCTTTGTGAATACGCGTGTGATAAAGCATAGGGTTTGAGGGGGGTTTTGGCAAAATTGTGCTGAAATCGATGAAAATATCAAACATACGATAAACAGGTACATATTTTCCCTTTTTACTTCCATTTTATAACCTTTAATCTCGATCTAATACCATATGTGGATTTTTGGAACACTCCTCAATATGCCTAAGAGTCACGCGTAAGAATTCTGAAAACCCCGCCTCGTACGATGAGAAAAACGTCCAAAATTATAACCACCCTATTTTTTGGGCATGATATGTTTAAAATAATGTAAAAAACATCAAAACAATGACCTTCAAAAAATCTTCCAATTTAGAGCGCATCTTCCAATTAAGAGCGATCGTCGTTATAAGGTTTGTGTCTCCTCGTTTTCTGGCGTTGGCACACGGGGCACTCCCGAATGTACTGAATTGCTGCCTTCGTCATTCTTGGCCAGTAATATCGGCTACGCAATAAATGGAGCATGCGATTTTTGCCTACATGACCAGAAACAGTAGCTGAGTGACACTCATGAAGTAGAATGTGGCGAAGCTGTGTGATCTCACCGTCATCTGTAGGAACTTTGGCAGTAGGTGGAATGTAAAGCTGTCTGCCAAAAATGGTCTTGCGATAGATTAATCCCTGAATGAGTTCGAAATTGCTGACTGTCTGTGATGATGTCGATGATTGTGCCAGGGGCACTACGACAGATGCTCGGAATGATGTTTTTGATTGAAACGTGCAAAGGTACACAATTCGGTTTTTATGATATACTGGATCAGGGCCAGATTGAGGTGTAAACGATAGTTCGGTTCCGAGTTCTGAAGGCTAAACACTTCTCAAGTGCTCTACTTATTCACTCGTCACTCAGGCTGCAGGGTCAACCACCCGGCAGCCGATGTCACACCACGGCTCAACGTTCAATTCCCGATCCGATCTCATTTCTAATTCCGATTCGTCATTCTCGATTCAGATGTTACGTCGACGGACTGACACGATGACTGCCATACAGTACTGTCATACTACTGTACTGTCATACTGTCATACTGTCATACTGTCATAGCCCCGACATCTGATATTCGATTTCATTGTCTTTTCAACCCCGATGCGAATCTGACCATTCTTCGAGGGTCTGACTGAGTGCCACGATGACACCCCCCACAGTACTGTCATACTACTATAGTGTCATAGTGTCATACTGCCATAGTGTCATACTGTCATACTGTCATACCCCGGACATCTGGTACTCATTCTCATCGTGATTTCAAGCCCAATTTCACTGTCATCGTGCCAATCCCAGATTACTCCCGATGACACACATACAGACGCATAGGCATATCGGCTCACGATGTGCCTCCGGGCACAAGTCGCGTGTCTCGTCATACGTCGAGAAGTCATAACTAGAATGCCAATGTTAGAGGCGTGAGTAGCCAGCGGCGAGAAAAGGATGAGCGGCCAGGGTGGTGGTGTAGGGGTCGTGGGCGATGTAGAACGTAAATGAGATAGCCAAGACAGAATCTCGTTGGACCAAGCTAGCGTAACAGGTCTCGCGAAGGCGTGGGCGGCCAAGTCCACGGAATCCCCAAGCAACGGCGAAAATGTCAAAGTAGGCGTCCCCCAAAAGCGCGCGTGCACCCGCGAATGTCCCAGCGCCACCACCACACCAAGCCGCAGTCCTCACTCACCGCCAAGGGCACTCACGCCCGGCAACTACGGCTCGCTTAGCCAATCATGCCTCCAAATTCGGAAGCACAAAAGCGTGGATTCATGTCCACAACCTACTGGAATATCCATACGGATACTCCTCAGAATATATAGATACACCGAGGAAGGTTAACGAACCGCTATCGATATATGATATGATAAAAAGCCAAGAACCAAGAACCGTAAACCCTAATATAGGGAGTCGGGTCAAACTAGTGGCACTGCCCACGTGGCAAGCTGCCAAATCAGTCAGGGGTCACCATACTCAGAGATGGACCCAGCAGAGTAGCTCTAGGGGGGCCTGCACCGGGACTCCCGGTCAGGGCTGCCCGTACTAGCTAATCCTAGCATATATTAAGAGACGTGAGTTTTGGAAGTTGTTAAAAAGGCATAAAAGCACAACTGAATCCCCGCGGAGCAACCTTAGGGAGTATGCAAAAAGAGCCTCGGATATCCATCAAGCACTCATAGCTTGTAACCAGGAGTCGGGTGACCCTAAAAACTGTTATGCCATAAGACGGGACCTGCTTGACATAATTATTGATGAACGAGGCTTAGAGCAGGATGGATGTGAACTGTTTTGTAACCCAGTTAATTGTCACCCCAGAATGCACTCGAGGAGATGTATCCCGACTGAACCAATGAAGAGAGCGTTGGCCCCTTTTGGTCACAATGGTAAGATAGGTTGGGATAGATTGTCCTTTGATGCCTATGTAAATATAATGACGAAACTTGGTCGGAAGGTGTACGGAAATCCTCCCTTTGGTGGAGGAACGAAGGGAGCAAAATCGGCAGTCATGAGAACGCTCTCTTTGGGTCTTAGGGCGGCTACGGGTTCGAAGGGATTTGAGGGTATTTGGATCCTACCACTGTCACCGAAAAACTTGTCGAAATGGACTAAGAAAGGGTTTAAGCTCATCTTCAAATACCCCACGGGCACGATTCCGTTCATACCCCATGACTACTTGACAGGAAAGGGGGCATACACTATGCCTGGGGAGGGATGTTACAAGGATAAATACTCGGATGTGGTAATACTATCAATAGACAATGAGCCAATGGGGTGCAAGGAGAGTAGAGTGATCGATGACTCGAGTCCGCAGTTTAAGTTGGCCCAGTGGTTTATGAATGTGGTGCCTACGAAGATGATAGACTCAAAATTGCTACAAGAAACTGGAGTAGGGGCGGAGGTGTGGGCCAAAATTCAGCAGGACAGATGCCCCCTCCCCGCTACTACCTGCCCTTGGAAACTTAACGATCGTGCGGGGGTGACAAGTATAGTGTACCCAGGTGCACACCTAGATGATAGAATGCTGCCTAGGGAGAAGAAGCCTTTCCTCAACGCTTGGTCCTGGGAAAGGAAATTGACGTTGATGGGGTATATGCCGGTGGGGTTTGACAGGGTGCTAGGTGCAATCGGGATACCAAAACGTGAGGTGAAGCCGCTGATAAGAAAATTATCCAGGATCTGTAGGAGGCACGTACGTGAAAGGATGCCTTGTCATAAGGAGGGGATCGGGGCGGTGAGTAAGTTAGTAGACTCCGCACCGAAACTCGAACAGGTCGAGATGGCGGGCCGTAAGAACAATATTTTAATATCGAATGCCACTAAGACCTTGAATGCGCACCTTGTGTGAGTCTAATGTTTCTCCCCCCTCCTTTTTTTTTTTTTTTTTTTTTTGGGGGGGGGGGGGGGGGGGGGAGCTTCGGGGCCCCCGCCCCCACCCCCAGGGGCCTCCTGCCCCTGGGTCTCCACCTCACCACCGCCATGCCACCACCACTCCATAGTGCATCAACACCCACCTCCTTGCCGCGATTGATGTTCTCCGACCATAGTAACTTGCACGCCTTTTCTAGTGTTTAGTCCACTTTGCTTCCCCACACTGGGGAATGCTTTGTTGCCGCTGCGACTGTTATGATTGAGGGGAATAGCCTCATCTAGTTTGCCTCAAACACTTGTTAGTGGACCATGGCGTTCCGAGGGCCTTGCCCTTCTCATCGACGTAAATGTTTTATCATTATTGTTTACACCTTTCGGTATGGCACAGTCTGATGTGACACACTGTCACGAGACACAGCTAAAACCCGTTCTGACACACTCCCGTTTTAACTTAGCGAAATATTTACGAAACTCTCACAACCAAAATATGGCAACACGGTATATTGTTATTTACCTTGCCTTATTTTCGATTGCTCGAGTTTCTATATTTCCGTCTATGTGTCTAGATGATGTGGATATGCCATGGGTCGCACACAAGTGCCGCAAGTGAGAGTAATGTCAAAAAACGCGATGGTTATGCAAAAAAGCTGATTAGAATATACCAATTCGATTTCTGTTCGGAGGTCGTTTTAGTTCGATTTAGTTCCTTGGTGGCACCCTACCCTTAAGTGTTACAGTAACACTATGCCGAAACGTCTAGTCGAGGGGTTAGAAATCGCTAAAAATGGCAATCTAGAATCTTCCCCTCGAGATCACATAGGCGATAGCGGGGGATTAGGGGACCTCTGCTCCTTACAATTTGGAACCTGGCCAAATTACCTTACCTTACTACCTTAGACCTTTACAATCTTCACCCAAACCAAATTACCTTACTTACCTTACTACCTTTGACCTTTATAATCTTCACCCAAACCAAATTACCTACCTTTGACCTTTATAATCTTCACCCAAGCCATTACCTTACCTTACCTTACCTTACCTTACCTTAATCAGCAGCAGCAGCAGCAAAGCTCGAATCCCAACGGGCGATACAGTCGAATTTTCGATCTCACGATCGCCAAACGCTAACGATGACACTGCCACTGCATTCGCGTGTATGTACCGCGACGCCACCCACGTGTTTTTGCATCGCATTGCATGCTGTAGCCTGTTAGCCGTTTGTCAGCCGTTAGGAACATGAACGTTTTAGGGGTTATCGTATAAATGATTGAACGCATGCTTCGATCTGAATTTTGTACCTATGTTTTTTTTTGTTATATCGTCATATCGGATTAATGTCTATTCCACCTGTGGACTCTGAGCATGTGGAAGTGCGAGCACCACCTGGTCGATGGCGGTACTTTAGTTTCTTATAAGTCACTGTGGATCTGCTACCAAACTTAGCTCTGTTTCTCGCACCCCATAGTCTTGCTGTTGGGCACACTATCATTATATACCGGTTCTTCGAAGACGGAATACTTACAGGCTGGGGTCCATATATTTATTGAGGTTCGTTCCTATATATGTGTGCGAATGGCAGAATGGTTTGCAAGATGTTTGTTTTCTGAAAGTGAATATTTTGGGATGCTTCGCATCGCGTGTGGGAGCATGTTAGCTGTTAGCGCATGCACGTTTGAGAAAGTACTTTAAACGTACGTTTTGCATTATTGAACGCATGATCAGAACTGTCCTATAAAATTGTTGTAAAAGCGGCGATGATATTGGCGATGCGTAGGTTTTGTATCACACTTTCAGCGAGTACACGGAATGATCGTCAACAGGGTGGCCATGCGAATGATAATGAAACTTGGGATCTACGTGCTGCTTATGCTCATGCAAATAGGCGTACAAACGTCTATTATTTTTATATCAACGTCAATTTTTGTATGCGAACTACAATTTGGCGTGCGCAGCAATCACATAATGCTCGTGCATGCGGTGCGTGGAGGACCACGTGCTAATTCCGGAGGCGCGCGCAAGAACTCTGGAGGTGCACGCAAGAACTCTGGAGGAACAAGGCCAAAGTCTGGAGGCGCAAGGCCAAATGCTGGAGGCGCAAGACCAAATGCTGGAGCTCCTATGGGGAGTGCGAACGCACTTGGAAGTACTAATGCAGGTGAATATATCATGCCCACAATGAATAAGTCTGTCCGCTGACAGCACACGAATGCTTTGCATGTCCGAGATTCGTGCAAACAAAACGGATCGCTCAAAATGATTTACGTTGTAATGCAGGTCCTGCTGGTCAACAAAACGCACTTGGAAGTACTAATGCAGGTGAATATAACATCTCAAATGTTGTGCATGTCCGAGATTCGTGCAAACAAAACGGATCGCTCAAAATGATTTACGTTGTAATGCAGGTCCTGCTGGTCAACAAAACGCACTTGGAAGTACTAATGCAGGTGAATGTAACATCTCATTATGACGTCTTTACATCGACAACACATCATTGTTGTGCATGTCCGAGATTCGTGCAAACAAAGCGGATTGCTGAAAATGATCGTCACATTGTGTTGCAGGTCCTGTTGGTCAACAAAATGCACTTGGA
>LGRX02003795.1:18674-57353 GCA_001247695.2 Cymbomonas tetramitiformis | reverse complement strand
CCTCATGCCTCCCCGGCCTTGGCGGTAAAAAGGTGTGCGCCTCATGCCTCCCCGGCCCTGGCGTCTGTTTGTTTTAAAGCGTTGGATTGAAGCACCGGAGCATCCTTCGCATCGGAGCGCCTGACGACCTGGATGCCTCGAACTTGCAGCACGAAACCAGGCGTCTTCCTTGGCTTTCGCTGAGAACTTCTATATTCACTCGCCCAAGCGCCAGTCTGGGCAGTCCAACTGATGGTGGTCTCGGCTCTGGGGCCGGTGTTTCTTTTGGCACTGTGGTTGGCGAGGCGAGGCTGAGAATGCGTGGTGCGAATGAAGTGGCGTGATTGGCGTGGCATAGGTGTCATACGAAGCGTTGAAGCAAGTGAACCCGAATGGAGCAGACATGTTCTACTACTGCTATGCCATCCTCATCTTCCTCATCACCCTGAAGCTGCTCACGGCCATCATCATGATCGCCTACAAGTCCCTAAAGAAGGTGTCTGCTCTGACACACCGTTGATTTCACTTGATCGACGCGTGTACACTGCCATCTCTCTGCGCCAAATTGAGGAGCGATGTGACAGCCATGGTTTGCTGCCGCACCCCACTGTTGCCTCTCCAAGCAGTGGCGCAACAGCCGGGGATTCCTGTGATTTCATTCCATTTCCCCCTCACTCTGAGCCGCAATGTGGAGGGCTTGTGTGGCCTGTGATGCTGCCATCTTTGCCACCCTTCGCAGTGGTCTAACGGCTCTGGTGTGCGACAGACCAACGACAAGGAAGTGATCGCGGGCAGCCGTTCACTGCGCGTGGCCGGCTTCCCATCCTTACTCCAAGAGCTTTTCGTGAGTTCCCCGCCCACTCACCCTTTCTCCTGAGCCCCCCTCTGATCTGCCCACGGCCCGCGGCACGTCCTCACGGCAGGCTGTGTATAAATGGAGTCGAGCCTCTTTGCTCGTGTGACCATTCACTTTCCCACTCGTGGCGTGTCGCCTTTGATGCCATGAGAGCCGGGAGGTCGCAGGCACTGCGGCTGGGCTTGTCCGGCGCAGAGTCTGATGTCGACCGGAGCATTGGTGCCGGAGGGTTGCACTCCCTTACCGCACACGTGGCAGCGCCCCAGCAACAGCGCTGTGCAGGGTGTGTCCAGGCAGTGAGGGAGCCCTGATTTGAACGTCGCTGAACGCTTCGGTGGTGGCGCGGCACGTGGTGCGCCCGGCGTGGGGCAGGTTGATTTCTCATCCTTTGTGCTGAAGAAGCTGAAGTTCGCCGAGAAGAGGGAGGCGCTGCTGGACGAATACTACAGCACAGAGAGGGTGATGGCGATCCTGTGCGAGCCCAAGGTACTGGAGGGCATCAACATGGCCGCGCCTTGGTACCGCACAGAGAACCCGTTCATGCTCGTGCAACAGAGGCTCTCCTGGGCCGTGTGCAAAGAGGCCATGGGGGTGGATGCCGGGCGCTCCTTGATGGTTCGCTTCGCCAAGGAGAAGCGCCTCATCGTGAAGGCTCCTCTCCCGGCGGAGGTGGTCGACGAGGTGCGCCCCGCTGCGAGGCCCCGCTGCGAGGCGTCTTTCACTAGCAATTCCAAGACTTCCAACAGCCTCATGGCCATCAACGGTCCTACAGCAAGCGCTGTATCCAGCTGAGGGAGGCAATGTAGATCCTCGCCGATTCATAGCTGTCGCCGTGTATCCAATGGGAGTCTCGAGATGAAGGGTCGGGGAGGTTCAGGAGGATTGAGACCAATACGTTCTGTGCTGCGAACTTCCTGTAATGCCGAAAGCTGAGTGGGGTCAGCTCAGGAGCCCTGCTTGAAGCTGAGCTTTCCACCCTCTGCCGCTGGCAGCAGCCTGGCGCACCCGAGGTCTGCTGTCGGAAGGGCTGATGGGATTGTGGAGGTAGCTCATCCGCATCTATCCAACAACGTTGAGGATCTCTTCGGGTGCTCTGTTCTCGGGCAGCGGCCCACAATGCTGGGATACAGCTGCTGCAGCTGGGGGGCCCTCGAGGAGTGCGGGCCCCCGAGAGAGTAGTGGATGGGGCCCGGCATTCCAGTGAGTCGGTAAGGAGGGGTGGTATGGAGACAGGTGACGAACAACTTCAAGAAGGAGCTCGCCAACTTCCAGCCAAAAGCCGGCGAAAATGGTGGCAAGGATTCGGATCTGCTCGCAAAGATCGAAGCGCAGGGCAGCCAGATTAACGACCTGCAGGTTACATGCCGTGGCCGCGCGCCTCCCTCCCTCCCACCTCCCACTCTGAGAGCGCCTCCCTCCCACCCACCTCCCACTCTGAGAGCGCTCCCTCCCACCCACCTCCCACTCTGAGAGCGCCTCCCTCCCTCCCACCTCTGAGAGCGCCTCCCTCCCACCCACCTCCCACTCTGAGAGCGCCTCCTCCCACCTCCCACTCTGAGAGCCTCCCTCCCTCCCACCTCCCACTCTGAGAGCGCCGGCCGTGGTTGACTGCATATGTCTGGACGAGACCGCAACGTGGGGGCAGGTGGCGCCGAGGAACGTTTGAAGGGGGCAAACCTAAAACGGTGGCTCCAGATTGTATCTCTTGCCTATTGGCATCACAATTGCAGGCGCAAGGTCAACGCCAGCCGTCACAATGCAATTACCGGCTCCTGAACTGTATCGCAGGCTGACCCTGAAAGGGATTCTTTCCTTTTGGTTGAGGATCAAGCTGACTTTGGGTGGAGGGCCATGGGGCACTCGGTGCGGTGTGTTTGTTGGAGCAGAATATGATACAGCAGGTGCTTTCGCAGCAAGCAGGACTCGCAGAAGTTATGCTGTCATCCCCGCAATTGATTGAGAATCAAGGAAGTACTTCTCAACGCTGAACCCAAGGAAAGCAAGAAGGCACGATGTCCAATTATCTAGCAACTTTTTCAGCAGCTCCATGCCTAGTCAGTCACTTCAGACTGCTTGCGGAGTAAGGATGTACTCTTTAATGTGAAAAGGTACATGCCGCTTGCTGCAGACTTCAATGTTCCCATCCTCACGTATCACAAAACGTGCAGACAGCATTGTGGCCACCGTTTGTTTGTGAGATGTTATAATACCGCATCCAGTTTCTACATAGTTTTAAGGGCGTTTTAAGGGCGAAAAGCAGATGCGACTTATTCATCAAATTGGAATGTACATTAGTGTTTTTTTTAAGAATTGAGAGTTCTTATCTATTGGCGACCTTGTAAAATCTGGTTCACAATCTACGGTCCTGCAAAGTAATGTTGGCGTCCCAAGCATACAACCAACATTATGCTGGGCACTTTATCAATGGTGCCACATGAACGCACAACTTAGTCAAACCTTGCCTGCTCAAAAAAGCAAGTTGGGGGAATTGGCAGTTTTACGTTTCTACACAAATCATGTTATGTACCTTTAAACCTTTCATGCTATGATTGACCTCCGACCCTCTCTAAAGCCACCCAGAGCAAGCGCAGCATAAGGCGAGGAGTCCATGGCCCTCTCTACCGTTTTCGAGAGGCAAAATGAGCTGGTTTGAAAATGCACGGAATATTATACTCCTTGTTGATTATAGCTGTATTTACGGAATTGTAGTATTCACTCTGGCTTACCACCACGCATAGCCGTTTTTGAGGACCTCAGCACCATATCGAATTCATTTTCGCCTTATTGTTCGTCGGTTATGGTACTGACCTACAGGGAATTGGTTGATTAATTAATTTTGTAGGCCTTTTAAAGATATTGGTCACGGCTTGACTAATTTGTTGTTAATCCTTGTTTTTTGACACACATTGTTTTACGACATTATATTTATTTACAACATTATTTACGTTGTATGTAAAAAAATCAATACTAAAGACACGGCAATGATGTATTGACAGACGTGGTGGCATTGTGTTATTTGTGGTTCCAACGGGATGCTTCATTGTCACATCCCCCAACCGCAGATTCCGATATGAGGCGCCTACTCTGCGAGGCGGTGTTGCGTGATGCACAAATCTCCAATGTGCGTGTTTGTTCAACAGGCTTCTCAACGCATCATTGTAATCATGTAGAACACGTAATTGCATTATTCGTATGCAATTGTTTGGCAAAATGTAAATGACACATGTTATAGTAATATATAAACGTGTACAACCCATATAATAAAGTACATATACCCCTCGTGCTGCATCAAAGAGTAAAAATCCAACCCACCCACCCGACAAGATCCGGGCAGTGGGGGCGAGCAAATAAATGCCCCCAAAAAAGGCCATGTGTATATGTTACGTTATGAGCGCGCCGCGCGCATATGAGCGCCGATTTTTAGCATGAGCGCGCCTGGCGCGCTTGTGCCAGAAACAGTTTAGCACAAGCGCGCTAAGCGGCGCGCTTGTGATGATCATGAGCGCGCCTGGCGCGCTCATAACATAACATATACACAATAATAATTGTAAGGACGAGGATAACATCAACAGGAACCCAATATTCAGCGGAGTTCTGCCCTCAGACTTCAGATATGCCACCCATCATAAGATATGATAGGAATATAAAGCAGTAGTCATTATAAAAGAGGTTAAGCCATATATCCCAACAAGATATACAACTCACACACCACGCCAAAATGACGGGTGTCGTGCCTTTATAAAACGGGCACGGCGTGCAGCATGCTTCTCGGCTCTTGCACGCTCACGCAAAAACCGTTGCGTGTCAATCAATCTATCATGATCATATGATCTGTTTGCAGTATTCTGTTCTAAGGATAATCAACGAATGTTGCACAGAGTATAGTGCAATGACGAGTTTTTTCGGTCAACACACCATGCAGCATTAGAGTGCGTTCTCCCAGGCGTATGCCCATGGAATAGTGTAAATGCATGAACAAATACAAAGAATGCAAAAGGGTCCCAAGCGTGTTCATCAAAAACATCAGGAGCATATAAACCCAAAAATGCAGGATCGGTTACGATATCCGAAGCATAACCACTAGTAGAATGAATGCGTTGAAGCAAGCTGCTATAATTATTGCGATAAGGATGTTCGATATTAATAGCAATATGGTTAGCAGCACTACGGCCAACACCTTTAAATACCAAAGCTGGCACATTCACCACCGGCGTAGAGATGTGCAATAAACATTTCAACTCTAATCGCTGTTTAAGCCATGAATGAAGTTGGGTGAGAAAGAAAAGATACACTAGTATTGATATGGCAATCCACATCATCAATAAAAGCATCAATCAACGTGTTAATAATGTCCACTCGCGTGTCGGAAGCATTATACCAACTCCACAACGCAGTAGTACAACGGTTCTGAATAGAATCCGCCCTCCATGACATAATGAAGCCATCAACATAAGGGAAAGCCAAATGTCGTAAATCGAGAAACTGCTGAAGCTCCAGGACGGAGTGCATCTGCTTCCTTGTACATATTTGCTGCCTAACATCGACAACCAGAAATTGTGTACACACCAGCAATTTAAAATAGCATTCAGCCAAAAAGGCATGAGTAACAAAAACATCAGGTTGGAGTTGATCCCTCAATGGAATAATACGCTGTGCTGTCTCAGACCGTAACAAGTGGGAGGGAACATTAATTAAGTCAATATAGAAAGCTCATTTCATATATGTGTGTGTGTGTGTGTGCTGTATTCAGATTCGTCTGTCGTGCTGCGAGGAGAGGCAGAAGGTGGTGATGTACAACTTCTGTGTTCTCCCTTGAATTTTGTGGGGAGCACTTAGGTGCCCGCATGTTCCCTTTTTTTGACATGGGGTGTCCATGCTGTGTGGTGTGACTGCATTCATGACATAACCATGGACCAACAGGTCCCATCCATCGACCGGGAGCCACTGGGGGGCATGCCAGCAGGGTCCGCTTACTCCGTAACCCAGAGACCAACAGTTGTTTGGCGACGATCGGTCACATCGTATCATCTTTCCATGCTGCTTTGCATTTGGGTTGGGAATATGTATGCGTTTGTGGTATCTTGTCACGGCCCCGCCCTGCTCTTGATTTGCTTTTCACATCCACTGGGATGATGATGGGCTGGCTTTTGTTGGCCGATCTCATGCCGTTCAGTGTGTGTGTGTGCTGTAGCACGAAAGCTCTTTTAGCACGGATGCGCCTTTAGCACGGATGCTCCTTTAGCACAGATGCTCCTAGCTATGTCAGGCAGGGATGATGCAATTGCATATAGAAAACATATTTACTTTAGAGCTGTGTCATTGAGCACGGAAGAAGGCTATGCGGAAAGGTAGTTTGGAAAACTAGAGGGAAATCAATAGTTTATGTACATGGGAGGAGCATGCACAACTATGTGAAATGCAGTAAGTACTTTCGCGATAGCCATCGTCGGGGTTGCAGTGGATAGAGGTGTCGCTGATGTTGGAGCTTGAGTAGCCTGCAAGTGAAGGGGGTGCTGTCAGTGCGCACTTACCCCTTGAGCACAATGCAATGAATGGCAGAGGCAATACACTCTGCCCCCCCTGGAGACAATGCGGTTAAACACAATAGAATCGCACCCCACAGGCACAATGCAGTGAATGGCAAAGATAGTGCACACGCTTTGCGCATAATGCTGCCAAGTGCAGAGGCAGACGTGCATACTCTGTGGGGACAATGCTGTAAATGGCACGGGTAGCGCACTCTGCCTCCTGGGGCACAATGAACGGAACGGATGGCAAGGATAATGCACCGTGGTCTCCTGGGCACATTGCGGTGAATGGCAGTATGTCATCCCACCGTGAGCTCGAGATCAGGCAGACCGTTCGCCGGCCACAGCTGCTGCACAGCTCATCCCACGAGCCTATCGATATGCTTGATGCTCTCAGCTTATTAAATTAAGAATCGCACCTGGAACTTCTCTTGGCAGAATCTGGCAAGATCCACTTTGGACATCGTTACCCTGTTCTCGCCTCCTGCACATATCGGCCCTTCACAAGCCATAACAACGTCGGCCATTCTGCCCCGGCATCTACACACCAGCAGCCCGTACCTAAACTGCACAACCGTTGGCTCACTATGTCATCTGAACAGGAAACGAAACTGAACGTCCAAAAACGACAAGCCTGATAACACTACTAAACTCATGCACATGGGAAATACGCGTAGGGGAACTAATAGCTGTCCCGACTTCACACTACGCCGATCCTAGCAGAGTGTGAACAAACCGTCACAGATATCGCACTCATGAACCACACTTGTACGCAAGGAGATGAAAGCCGTTTATGCATTCGAGAAAGTGTTAAAACCCGCACCTTGGTTTAAAACATACTGAGGCCACGGGCTTACACGGACGTCGTGCTTACGCTCTTTAATGTGTCGACCGCGTGACCACACCGCGGGTCACCTGCGCTGGCATTAGCAAGAAAGACGCACACAGTCAGTTTGTAAAATTAGCTATAAGGATTCTCCTCGGGAGATATATAGATCGCACAAAAGATAGAGAGCAGTATGCACGCACCTTGTGACGGCAGGGTCGGGTTTAATCCCGAAGCACGCCGGTGGCGAACGCACGCCCTGCCTCTTTAAAAATGACAGTGTTACAACGGCCCAAAGAAAATAGTAGTTAAAGCTATGATGGCCAATGAATGAAATAGCAACCGGTAAAAGTTCAAAAGTGGCGATTGATACAATGGTTGATATCACAGGCCAGTATACGGGGGCATCGCTGCCAAGCCAAGGGCCGAAAGCCAATGTGCAGCAGCAAAGGTATTGTCATGCAGAGCACACCAATGAACTCGAGGACAAGTTACGTAATATCTACGTATCATGCGTACGTAGTCCAATCTGCATTTTCCCGGCGTTTGCGTTTCAATGCAGATCCAAGAAATGCTCAGAAAAGAAAGCCATAAAAACAAACGCTGAATAACAAAAGTGGGGCAAGATGTCAAACGGCAAATCCCACTTGCACAGAAAGCTGGGTATCACAATTGGGAAACTTATTAGCTCAGTGCATTTCAATTTCAAAACAAGAGTCAGTCATTCAGCAGCACAAACAAAAAAATGCACCGGGCAAGCTGCTGCATCGCTGAGAAACGTTCTGGAGAGAGTGAATGTTTGTCGAGAGTTTACAGTCTTTCGTTTGGCCTCGCGAAAAATGGAAATAACGTCAGGGAACCCAAAAGCGGACGAAGCAGCCAAACATGTGTGCACCACGGGTGAACTTGCCGAAGTGTGGGTCAATGGTGAGACAATACGAATACCACCGATGGAGCGATGGTACCAGAATCTGATGCCGACTCTCACAAAAGAGAATTAATTAACAGATAATAATGCAGTACAAAAGTATGTGACCTCCCTGGTAAGAGGAGAGGTTGTCTAGGGAGACAACAGGCTCACGGTAAAACTTGCAGCGTTGCAAGAGACAGCCCACGTGTACCGCTGGGAGACATGCCAGGAGCAAACGGAGCAAACTGAGGAAGAACAAAGAATAACACACGACCTCAAACCCAACCCCCAATAACAGGCGGACCTCGCCCGAGAGGCGGAGGAAGTCCGATTACAAGAAATGCTACGGCAACAGGAGGGTGACGCGAACACTACCTGCTCTAATACCTCGCAGATAGAGGAACACGTAGAGCAGGGCCCGGAGAGGGAGGAGCGCGGAGCCGTCAGTCTGAGGGGAGCACACCAGCAGAAGACGAACCCCTGTGGGCAGAGGTTGATGGCATTGCCCAACAACAAGAAGAAGGGAACGCACAACAACACACCGAACAGCAAACCACGACAAACACCACAGACCAGGGGATGCTGGAGGAAATGAGTGAACTATCTAGCGGCGGTACAGGTGTACTAGCAAGGGTAGAACGCGAGTCAGACGAGTGACAGACGTGTCAGAGTGACGAGCGACATCATTGATGATAGTCACCAGTATGACCGAGAGGCATGGCATACGGCGTTTTTGTCCCAATGTTCTTATTTACATTATGCAACTTTTTGTAGTATAATTTTGCGTCACGGTAGTGTCACAATGACTGGAAAATCGTTATCGTCACCGTTGAATTTGCAATATGACAAACACAAAACCAATTTCCACCATCGGATTCGTCTGATGACTTTGGGTAACGCTAAAACGGTACTCGCCACCTTACACGTGTACATGGCGTGAGCTGATACTTACGGGTTCTGCGGGATAAGTCAAGCTTCGCGCGCCGCGTCGAATGGTGGGGGTGGGGTTTTTTCTGGGTCCCATCCAATAGTAGTGTAGAGCGGAACCCTAGGTTTAGGGAGGACTGGTCAACAGTCGGGAATTGGTCAATGGGCGCAGCATCCGAGAAGATGTTCCCCATGAATCTTTCTAACTGCGCATATCTTATAGAAATATAACACATATCCCTCAGGTGTATCACTCTGCACTATGTGTCGTGGAGGACAACCTTGTACTCCTCAGGGTTCGGCACGATGCTCCCGTGCTTGATTGCCGCAACGGTCAACCACGAGGGGATCATGGGCTTCGAAAAAGTGGACAACATATATGTAATATGTATATTACATACGTGCTTGCCAGCCAGTCGACTGCACGACGCGAGCGCGACTCTTCCAGTCACGCTCCCGGTCATGCGGACATGACTACGGTCATCCCGGGTTGAAAGCCTTCAAGGGGATGCACCGGGTGGCATCCCCTTAAAGACCTGCAACATGGTGAGTACTTCGTGCTGAAACTCGTGAAATATATGGTATGCGTGCAGGGAGCATGAGGGTGCAAATGAGGAAACGCGATGGAAGAATTGCCACCCCAAAATGTCTTTCCGCGAGTCGGTTGAAGAATGAACCAAAATCTCATCGCGTCTAAAGACGCCTTGCGCTGTCAAACTGCGAGTTCTGGGTGTACTTGAGCAATGCGTAAAGTTGACGCATGATATAGTCGCGTTCAGAAGCGTTCAGAAGGCAGCAGTAACACCGCTGCGTTTTGCTGCCACTGCACAATTTTTAAGTTCACTGTGAAATGTTTTGCGTTTCAAAGGTTCAGCATAGTATTTTTGCGATTGTGACATCTGAACCGTGATTCTGTATGCGTCCGATGAAAATGTTCGATCCGAATGCGGTTCGATCAAATTTATATTTGACACGAATATTCTTAAACGATTCGATTATATCGGGCTTAGATGGTCAGCCCGATGAGAATGTTCATTACACTCAGATTACGCTGTATGGCAGAGGTGACTGACATAATTCAGAACCCGAATGTGACATTTGAATATCTGCACCCACAGCAGATTAGGCTCGAGAGAATTGGTGGGAAACCATCCAGAAATGGTGGGAATCCAGCCCGAGTTCGGACAGCCGAACAGAACTGGAGGGAAACCAGGAGAACCACAGTTCTTGCAACATCAGCATATATATGATTATTCAGAGGAGAGACCAGATAACTGATTGGCAGCTGCAGTCCGACAGCTGAACATGTTTAGGAATCGAATATGAAGTGAATGTCATGTGACCTCTTTGTGGCAATCGAATCCGAGGGGGTCCGAGGGAATTCGATTAGACAAGTTGCTACATAAAGAGCTGAACAAGCTCTCTGATTAGTCGTTTTTAAATTTAGTTACTACCTACAGCCCACCTCGGGAGTTTGGTAAACTGAGATAAGTAAGCTTTGAAGAATTTCTGATATTCGGCCTTGGATCCATTGTATGTTCCAAACAGTGTTCACTTGAACACTCCAGCAAGCATACCACTTGCTCCGTGTTGCCTGTCTTAGAGACAGGATAGCACCCGAACAACAGGGAACAGCAGACAGTGAACAGGGCAGGGCAAGGCGGGATCTTCGTAGAAGGGTCGCAGAGGAGTCCCGAGTCCAGGTACAACTAACAGACCCGGCACCACGGACCAGGTGGAACCAGCGCAGACACGACCAGGAGGCACATAGAGCGGATGAGAGGCGAGCACGGCCAGTGGCGGGCACATCCGTGACGAAAGCATGGCTGAACAAACACATGAAACATCTAAAAGGTGAATGATTATACCGCTGCACAAAATTGCGAATGATGAGTACTGAAAGCGGGCTACCTTTGCGGTGCGGGAAATCATACTTAGATGCAGACCCTATAAATACTGCCGGCCCAAGTCTACGAAGCAGCAAATAACTGCACGACACAACACGGAAACTGCACGCTGGAGGGATGCGAACAAAAGTGGGTAGACTACGCCAAAGGATTCCTCATGAGGGTGGGACATGCACTAGGAGGGTGCGGCAACCCACGCATGAGGGGACTTTTTGCAGATAGAGCCGACGCACATGCGGACAAGTTGGAAATGATTATCGGCCACCACAGAAAGGGGGGCTGCAGGATACTAGCCTACACGGGAATGAGGGGAGAGCCGGGTGCAAAACCAAGAGTGATCCCGGACTACATACTAACCAGGGGACAGTGCAGACGGGACGGAACCGAGTCAACCCAGGTCCCGGAGATGGCAAGGACACCATACCCAGCTTTGCAGATATGGTAATGATTGAGGGCATGGAAGACCTCAAAGAGTACCAGGAATGCACACAGCAGGAAGCCCTCGGCAGATAAAGTGCCTCCGCCTCATAGAAATAGCCCATACAGACGATGAGAAATGGAAGCCAAAACTCCTTGAGACGTACACCAAGTACGGACCACTACAGCAGCTACTGCAGCAACATGGATTCAACACGAAGCTCCACGTGACGGTCTTCGGTAGAACAGGCGCCGTATACAAACACAACCAACATGTCCTGGAACAGCTGGGACTGAACAAGAAAGAGACAACCCATCCCCTCAGAGAACTATAGTTACGACTTGACCGTCAGCGTTATGCATACAGCAGGTACCAGCTCTACAAACAACTGCGACAAGAAGGACAAACCAAAGAGGAAGATGAAAACCACCCAACGTAAATACGTCCACAAGAAGGGCCGCCATTTTGGCGGCCCGGCCCAGAGTAGGGCCGGGAAAATAAATATACTCGTACGCCCAAAGGGCGTGGATGTTCCGTTTTCATTTTCTTTCACGATCTGTGCTTTAACAAGAAAGTGCTTGATAGAAAGTAATGTGCAAAAGCGTAATTGGTATGGACTACTAGGAACACGCCTTCTACGACTCTTTCGACTTCAGAAATTGAAAAACTTAATGAAAGCTTATACATATAGTATTTCAGGTCGGTTAGGGAAAATTTTGCGCTTAAGGAATGGATGGCATGCCCGACACGAAATGCAGTTTTGAATGACACTGCATTCTCAAAACATTGGCGGACAACTAGATAATCATAATTATATGCACAGCATTGTGATGTGTATCCAGCGCATGGTGTACACTCAATAAATATACATGTCGTAATGACGATATGTGTACTACGCCAGCCGGCTTTACTGGGGGAGCAAGTCGAAAGTGTTGAGGAGCATCTACCATACAAGCTCCACTATACGTAGGCTGAGGCACACGTGACAGTAATAAACCGACGAAGTCTAATCACATTGGTTGTTTGTATGAAATAATAATATATATATTGGTTGTATGCCTAATTATACATATCGTGCGTTACAAGCCAATTACTGTTACAGTATATCATGCATGCACATACGTATACTTCATTGCATCCTCCTATATATGTGCCAGCAGGTCTTGCTCGCGAGCGGCACATGCTGAGCGTATGGCATACGCCAGTTTATGACAGCAGCACACAGCTCACCAGTCCGAACCGTATAGTGATCTATGTATATGTTTACAGATTCTGAGCTTTTCACCGCGATACGCTCGCCTGCTTACGCTAGTGTATGCCCATACCCTAGCCGTTCGATGATTGGATGATATCCTAGTAGAAGCACACCACGTCAGCAGTATTGATGTGCACACAAATATATGTTGAGACCGCCATATTAGGGTTCAGGGTCTGAAAAGTGAATGTCGTAGGTCACTTCCTCAAAGCCAAAGAAGGGTTTCCCCGTTGGGTTTGTTGCATCCACGACATCCCCTGAGAATGAAAAGGTGAATTTCGACCCAGCACTCTGGTCACACTCTCGTGTATCAAGGAGGGTGTAATAGCCAGCTGTGTACGCATTGTCCCTCCAAATGCGGTACAACTTGCCGTCGAGCCCGATTGTACCGTTATTGATGCACTGATTTCGCAGGTGGCCGCTGCACAGGGCGTCCCAATCCAAGGCTGCATCCTCGAGGCCGCCCTCGATGTAGTAGAGCGGGAACCACCCAGCAGTGGTGATGGGGAGCTTCAGCAAGTCCTCGGTCACATCTTTACCGTTTACCGACAAGCGCAGGTTGGCGATCGCGGGCGTCCCCTCTGGGATGGTGCCATTCTCGTCCCGGGGAAGTTCGCTGTTGGTGCATTGGCCTCTGTGCACAAACGGACAAAGATAATGGCGCATCATCATCATCATCATCATCAAACCCCGCCTAATATATTACTACATGTGACTTGGTGGTGTGCGGTGTGCGCTCCGTCTCACTTTGCGTACGCACGAGTGTGTGCAGAGCATGCGGTTGTTGTTGGGTGCAATGTTGTCAGTGGTCAAAAGTGCAAGGCAATGTGTCCCGTTGATCAAAAGTGTGAGGCAATGTTCCCCGTTGATCAAAAGTGCGAGGCAATGTTTCCCATTGATCACAGTGCAAGGCGATGTTTCCCGTTGATGATCAAAAGTGTGAGGTAATGTTTCCCGTTGATCAAAAGTGCTAGGCGATGTTTCCCGTTGATCACAGTGCGAGGCAACTTTGCCTATATCAGGCAAGCTATGTCGATGTGAATCAGTGAGGCGGTTATACCGACTTGCTTGGGCAGGCTGGATTGTCCTAGTGGAATATTCTAGTATATGATTGCGTACGTATCCTGGTGGTATGCTACCGATGTGATTGGGCAGTAGGCTGGTAGCATATCAACCTCGTTGCATGGAAAGACTGGTGTCTCACTGCTGTGAAAACTATCGGATTGGGTAGGTTGATATGTCAGTACTGTGGTTAAGTTTGCTAGTAGGCTGCTGGTATATAAGTATGGGACAGCAGACGTGCACCTACTTCAAGCAACTCAATCGATACTGTACCCAGTAGAGACAGGTGCCCAACTTCATGAAACATGTTGGCCGGATCCCCCCACACACACGACACGCCATGTCTCTCTCTCTCTCTCTCTCTCTCTCGGATGTAATCATATGATGACGCGGCGCACTCAAGGTGCATACCCTTCGATTTTCCCGCACTTGATCAGGAAGCCGTCTTGGCCTTTGTTGGCAACGGTTATGATGCCGTCAGCCTGCGAGAACGTTCCTTCGCGCACTGTTGCAATTTCGATGTTGAGGGTGTTCAAAATTGGAAAATAAATGCCTGGAAGACGAGGAGCGTTCGCAGCGATGCGGCATTGCCTTGTGAATGCAGGTATCTGACCTGTCCCTGATAACGACACACACCGATACATGTCAGCCGAGTTGCTTATTATACCGTATCTTAGTCCACGAGTATTTCATGTACTATAAAGCAAGCATGTATGCATGATAGAGCATGACAGAGTATAGGTAGGTGAGTACAGTACAGTAAAGTAAGTACGTTTGTAAATGGCAATGAAGGAACAGAGGTGAAGAGTGAGTGGGTGGGTGCATAACTTAGTGAGTGAAAACATAATGTATACTCTACTGGCATTCATGTTAACGCTTCCACTCGATGGCACACATTCGCACATCAATATATATATATATATATATATATGTATACTCTCTGCCACACCATGTATGTAAGGGATCTCAATGTGTAAAACAGAGGCACCCACTAAAATAGCAGGCCCCAGAAGACTTCAGGACGGTATCGCCCACCGTGAAGGGAAGAGAACTAACATTTCTGTACAAGAATATGCATTTTTTCTTTGTTAAATTTATGCATATCAGTATCGTGAAGGGGGTACGATAGAAAGTAGCAAAGTACACAGAATATGTATGCTTCGTATATCCTTCCTTGAAATTCACACAAGGACACTGAGATGCGAAATTGATCGCACATGAAGGATACACGCAGCTGGGGGTTTATGTTGCATATTCACACGCGCCCACAGCATGCGATCGAGGGGAGCCACGTCATATGTTACATGCATGACATACGCAGGGCTACTCACTATTGTCGACGCTGCCAAATGCACCTCCTGCAAGAAACACGTTAGCAGGCCCTGTGTTGTGACGGTTGCACTCTATGCCAGTCTGGTCGACGAGGGGGTGGGTAATATTGTCCTGCAGGCCGTAGACCCATTCGGTCCAGGCTTGAGCAAAGTACGGATAGCTCAGCTGGCCGTAGAAAGAGTCCTCCGGGGTCACAACTTTGCCGCATGTCGACGGATGATCCGGGGGCGGAGCTTTCGGATAATAACCGTCTTCGTGCTCATACTGCATCGATGAGTGATCCAAATATTTGTCTTTGGGTTGATAAGACTGTGCCAACACACCGCGCGCAGTACGAGGTACCCCAGTCGCACTCAACTTGTGATTAGTCTGTGATTCAGGTTTATAGTGCTGAATGCGAGCAAACCGTGTGTGATAATTTTGTCACTCCGGATTCCGGACTGTAATATACATGTATACATGTATTTCACGACATCCTATACCTCATTCGAGCAGTGCATGCATGCATGTGTGTACGGTGTGTATGCCTATCTCCAAAGTGTGACAATTTGTAATACATCACTTAGTTGGATTATCCATATTTCGGTTGTAAGTATACTTTGATAACAGTGTGCTGGATGGACCCATCATGCTACACACTGTACGACTGTAACACTGCACCACACATCACAGGTGTGCGTACCCCGCCGTAAGACTTTCGACCGTAAGAAGAATCAGGGTAATCGTGCTTGTCTTTGTTGCCCACACAATCGAACTGATTATACATCGCATCGAATATCTTGGTGCCGCTTTGTACCTGGCTTGCCTTGCTTGCGACTAGGCACACCAGAAGTGGCAAGCCCCGGAGTAGCATGGCGCGGGTCATGGCAGCTTCCATCATCCGAGAGTAGTAGCGTATCGTGGTAAATGACGGCAGTTATAGTGATCCTGAGGATTTGCGACTGATTCCAATAAAGAACACGGCCACGTGGTTAGCTGCATACTGTATGTTGCGAAATCCTTTTCTATGCATGCTGCGCTGATGCTATCGTGTGAGGGAGCATATGCCATCGATAATCCGCTCACCAGGCATCCTTCACTTATTGTATGAAAAGGCGTGCGGCGGCCTCGCGCAACATCAATGCATGCCAACTACCGAACAGAATGCGCGCGCACACCATGACTATGCTGGTGTCGCCACACTCGTCACAATCGACACCAATACATGCGAAGACTCCGCCCTCTCCGTATCGTTGTGATAGTGTTATGCATCAACGTGTGTGAACAGACATCGGCAACGGTAGTTGCGGCTAGTTTGGCATATCGCTCGAAAATCCATTCATCAACGACATATCGATGAAGCCACGATAGTCGCAGCTGCGAGTGGGAGATTGTGTCAGCCATATGCGAGCGCAAATAGTCGTGCCGCCGTTACATTAGCGCTTCGATATTATGTTACAATATTAAGCAGGCGGGTAGTTGCAGACGGTGGTGGCTGTGTAGCGTATGATGGCGCCATTGATGATTCGTGCGCAAGCTAATATAATCGTAAGTGATATGGAAAGAAATTGTGAAGTATACATCAATGGCGCACGCGGCTTGACGCGTGTCTGATACGTGCTCGTGCATGCATGGCGTTAATACCAGGGCATGCCGTATGCACATGCATGATGAACGGTTCAAGTGCAAACATCACCGAGACTGAAGATTATGGGCGGATGCCCGCATGTCCACATGTCTTCTACTGTACATGCTGTATGATATGCACACGCACACAGTCACCGCATGCGCACACGTGCCATGTCGAGATGAACGCGACACGCGCTCACGCGGTGTACATCGACAAAGCCCGCACAATAACGTCAGTATGATCTGAGCGTGCTGATGCACATATACATATATTACGTGATGGTTGACGCTGGACACCATTCTCCATGCATGCCCACATGCGCCCACATGCTGCATGATATGCACACGCACACAGTCACCGCATACGCACACGTGCCATCCCGTCGAGATGAACGCGATGACGCGCTAACGCGGTGTACATCCGGACAAAGCTCGCACAATAATAACGTCAGCATGCTGATGGACATAGTTATACATATATTGCGTGATGGTTGACGCTGGACAGTATTTCAATATTGATGATCTACCATGATCCGGAGCCAAGGATATGGCCTTAGCATTTTAGATACAACATCGATGGTGTACCCACTACGTATACAGCGGATTTCAATATCGATACGCACATAAGCGGCTCGGTGTACCCGCTGTGCGAAATATATACACACAGCGGCCACAGCAGCACATACATTGCACGCACCTGCTTGACGACGAGTCCAGTGATTATCACCTCGTCGGGTACTTCGAGATGATAGTGTCGACGGTATATAACAAGTAAGTATATGACAACTTGCTGGACGCGGAAGCAACGGGCGGGGGTGTGAAGAATAGTCGTGAGTGCACAACCTATAATGCCAGGCGCTGTGGCAGGCGCTGCTTGAAGTAGTGACGTCCGCCGTCTCGGCGGTTGCGCTTCGAAGTGCATGCACCATCGTGGGGTGGAACGCTCCATTTGGTCTACGTAGGGTGCACGCTCATACCATGCTTGCGACGAAACAATATGTCAGCACGTGCTGCGTGATTATGGCGTTGACGACGCACTTCGAATTGTCGTACCCAATACCCAATTGACTATCATGGTCAGGCGCACGAACGGTTTGTCTTCACTAGGAATATCGCTTTGTATATATAATACGCAGTGATGTTGGTATTTACGCGGACCGTATACATCGCGAGTTCGCGACGCCATCGTCATCGTCGTCGTCATCGTCATCGTCATCGTCATCGTCATCGGCATCGTCATCGTCATCGTCATCGTCATCGCAATCGCCATCGCCAACGCTAACGCCCGTGCCATCGCACGATGAATAACCTGAAGTAAGCGATGTTCGCACATACTTGCACCACAGTGCGTCACGTGAGCATGGTATCGCGACGCGACGACCGCGCGATCACATGATGAATAATCTGAAGTAATCAACGTCGCGCGCATACTTGCACCACAGCGCGCCACGACAGCATGGCATCGCAACCCTTTGCATAATTGGCATCAGTGATAACGAATGACGAGGAGGGAGGCGGGGGGAGGAGGGGATGATGGGGGTGGCGCGAGCGCGATGAGGCGAGGGCCGGGGGGTGGGAAATGGGGGAGTGCTCATCTGCTCAATACTAACGAATGTTCAGATGATCGAACGAACAAATTGCCTAGTTGAGATCCCCTAGATCGACACGCCTAGTACATAATAGAGCGTCCGATCGCACCAGCGATCGATAGCACGATAGGTCACAGGTTCGAGTTCTGTCGGAGGCCCAGTATTTTGCCCCGCGGCATTTGAAAGGATCGACCTGACGTGTACAGTGGATTCGTCACTACCAGTTATGCAATATATATATAATGTGACATAACATTTAATCTATATCAATATAATGTGACATAACATTTAATCTAGGGCTCTAAAATATATCAAAGTACTAAGGGATGCCCACAATTTGGAGAGGTTCTAAAAATATATATCACGTTTCACACAGCATGCCCTCTCTTCTCGTCTTCGCTATTCCATATCACACCTACCATGTCTTCGTCATATCATACTCTCGTATATCTCGTCGTTTCTAGCACGGTCAGCCACCAACGTGTACAATGTAGGCAATTGTCACCTCATATAATAACCCTCATACCACATGTCTAGTGACGCTTCTGTGGCTTGGCCGCCCTTGAAAACATCTCTAATGAGAATTTGAATCCAGATCTTAACGGTCATGCTATTCAGAACTTGCAGAAAGAGATTATCTTACAGTAAAGTTACAACCCACGCCTATCAGATGACAACAGCCCAACCCCTTGCAATACAAAGGGCCGTAACCCTACCTCGTAAGGCCGGCAGCAAGGCACTCACATTAGTGTGCACAGACAGCCTCAACTCCATGAGGCAATTGGGAAACACGAGAAGAAAACCCTGCAGCATGGAACACCACCAACAAAGAGACCTCATATATGCCATACTGATGCCATGCTCTTCCGCGTATGCCCGCCATAGAACCTCTCTGAGGAACTTTCGGCGAAGCAATACAGTCGAGAATTGAGGGTCGGTCCTACTGGCTGAAGATGGCAGCCGGTGCAGGTTTTCAGGCCGCGCAATGAAGGCGACCACACCAGCGATGCCTGCAGCTTGAGCGCTCCCCGGCCGTTTGAAGTGTATCAGCTTGATCGGCATGCCCGCTCCCATGTTTTTCGCATGCAACCGCGCCTGCCAAAACTCATATTGGGTGCAGTCGAAGTCACGCTGCATAACCACGAGCGGATAATGCGGGGCCACCAAAGAGAACAAAACGCGCCGGTGCGCTCTTTCCTCCCGCGACTTGCCCTTCATTACCCGTAGCACATTTGCAATCGCTTGCATGACGGGGTGATCAATGCCAAGGACATGGGTGATATCCGTTGATTTGGCGGTCGGTGGGCTCCTGCTGTTGAAGCCAATTGTCCAACTGTTGTTGCTGGTGATGCAAGTGTTGCATCTGCACGTGTTGGCGTTGCAACACTTGTTGCAGCAATTTGTGTCGCAGGGATAGGCACTGGCGTCCCTGCACTTGACGGTCTACCTCTTGCATATGCAATTCTGTGAACTGCCATAGCTGGGATTGCAGTGATCGTAGTTGGTCATGGCATTCACACAAGTATTGTTGCTGCTGTTCTTGCCATTGTTGTATTGCACGCCCTTGCTGCTTTTGTTGTTGTGTCCAATGTTCCATGCGATCATACTGTTGTTGGAGTTCCACCCATACGGATTTTGGTACGCCAAAAGCAGCAGTGCGGGCTGCCTGAATTCCCCACCCGCTTGTACACATTACCCGAACATAGGAGCATTGTGCGGTCTGAATTTATCATGAATGCGCCACAAGCAAAGCAATCTCGGGATGTGATGAGTATGGCAGTATTGTCACATGCTTACCTGTTCTGCGAACTGTGCCTGAGTCGGTGGGCGTGGGTGGGAAGATGAGGTGGATGCCACATAATCGAAGGCATTACTAGCGAGCACGTCCTCCTGTGCCATTCCCTGCATAGCCTCCATGATAATGATTGCACACACCCGAACCCATCCTGTAGGCACCTGCCTTACCGGTAGAATGGGTTGTACATCAGGGTGGGCAACCGAGGGGCCCGAGACTATAGCAGCCAAGACGCCTGCGGCTGCCGCAACCGTCTGGAAAGGTAACGCAAGCGATGAACTGGTTGCGTCAAGGCTAACCGGATTGTCAAAAGGGAAAGGGGCATCAGCGACTGCAGTGATGTGCAGAAGAGCCTGATGTGACACTCACCTGGTGCGCGCTTTGTGCGGGGGTGACGGTCAGGTCGGGGGCTGCAGGCAGCGACGCTGGCGGGGGCATCCTGGCGTCCATGGCGGTGCCCTGTCGCGCGCCGGCCTCCAGTTGAGAGCCCCCTCCGGGTCTGCTGTTATGTTGGGACCGCGCGACGCCCCCGAGGCTGGTTGCGACTCACCACGGGGCGAGCACCTCGCCAATCATGGCAGAAGGGGGCAGTGTCACATAGTTGTGACGTTTTTAAGCCCTCGGGTGTTGAGGCACACCTCGTTGATTCCAGATGGTTGTGGTTCCTCCTCACCACAGGGGGAGCTAGAGGCCGCGTCCAGTGCCTCCTGAAGCTGGCTCTGCCTCTCTCGGTCTTGTTGGGAAACTTCAGCGGAATCGGTGGTCGGATCATGCATGCCGATTGCCGCCCCAAGCCGCCTTGTTGGAGGCGTGGAGCTCAGGTGCGAACCATGCCCGGTGTCGAGTTCACAGGGCTGGAGTGCACGGTTCACATCTCGATTTTCCTTATCACACAATCGGGCCTTTTTCTTTGCCTCCTGCATGACATACCATACACCAATCTATGAGGCCATCTACTTCGTTTTGCTTGCAGAATTAATCAGCTCTCACCATGCCTCCTTGACACTATCTGCTGGGTACAAACTGTTACTTACATTAGCTCGTTGTAAGTTGCCCAGTAGATAATCTGGGGATGGCTTACGTCTTCCCATAGCTTGAGATTAGGAATCAACTGCAATGGGCACACAGAGCAATGTCACCTGCATCTCAAACATCAAAAAGAGCACCGAGAGCACATGAAAGTGCATATGATGCGACGTAGACCACAGGGAGAACTGGCGCTAAGGAAGAGCCAGGGGCATAAGCGAAGTCAATCGACCCTGCAGTCTGCTTACATTCACTCGCTGCACAATTGCCCTGCATCTGTCTACCCTGCATTAACTCTGCAATCACCCTGCAAGAGGTAGAGCGCCTAGGCTAGGCTAGCTTGCAGGCCCCAGTTCACATCTGGGGCATCTGCAAATTTGGGGCGGATGAGGGGTTGCAGCCTCAGTGGGACAAGCCCTCTGAGCTCAGGTTCAACTCCTGACAACCCCGTCTAGGGCGCACATATCTCTCAGTGTGCGCCCGAGACTCAGCGGCACTGCTAAACAAATAGCATGCTAACATATCGGTGCAAGGCACCACACATAGCACAGCATAGCATTTGGAAGCACGGCACGGCATAGCGCTTGCTTAGCAGTGACATAGCCAAGCATACCATAACATGGCATATCATAGCATTGAATCCAAACGCATAGCATTGCGCAGCATAGCACGGCATAGGATAGCTAGGAGGATAGGATGCGGCACACCCAGCCCCGAGCACAGCACATACCAGCACACGCAGCCCCGAGCGTAGCCTGCTTCGGCACACCCAACCCTGAGCACAGCGCATGCCAACACACGATGCCCCGAGCAGAGCACATACCAGCACACGCAACCCCGAGTGTAGCCTGCTTCGGCACACCCATTCCCGAGCACAGCACATGCTCCTTGCATCACGCATCCTTGCACGGCATCCCAACAACATGCACGCACTAGGTGTTGTTGCACTGTGTTCAGCAAAGCGCACGGGGAGGGCAGCAGATGCTCGGCCAACGGCTGCCTCAAATCAGCCAGAGGCACTACTGCATCGCGTTCATTAACCAGCCGTCATTTAGATTCAAAGCACTCTCACCTGCATAAGACACATCCATCACAAATGTGAATGCGTGATACTAGCTCAATGGCAGAGCACCAAGACTTAGCTTGGAGGTCCCAGTTCGAATCTGGGGTATTACTTTAATATTTTTCCACCTTGGGTACTGACCTTATGTCAATGTAAAGGCCTCTTTATCTTTTCGACTATGTTAAAATTTGCAGCACATATCCATTTTTTCTAGACTAGAGGTGGAGTAGGTTGCTGCTTCTTCAGCAAAAAGTTGGCTTCCCAGCTCGGTGCGCATCGGACAGCACAGCCAGCAAACCAAATGAAAGTGCTTGCTTGACTTTTGGGGAAGTTGAATGTGCGTGATACCCCCTTTTTGAAAAGACAGGACATTGAGGTACAATATGTAAAACTCGGTATGCGCATGCATGCTGGACTAGCTGGCATTTCTATTGACAGCGCCGCGGGTAGAGGAATGAGCACAAATCAACACTACTTTAACGCACTGCAACGTTCCGTTGCCTGCACTTTCGGCTGATGTGTACGACAGCATAAATGAGAACTGGCTCGGTGCGCGCAGATGGGTTGGGCTGGGCAAGATGCAGTCGATTTTCCGTCCGAATACGCCCACGGCTAAAGAATGTTGCAGTTCGAATTTGCGATGACGCACCGCAAACGTTCCGTTGCCTGCGCTTTTGGCTAATGCTCGGCGACAGAGTACATAAAGAACCTTGCGAACTGGCTCGGTGCGCGCAGGCTGGGCAAGATGCAGTCGATTTTCCGTCCGAATACGCCGATATTGAGAAATTGTTGCAGGCAAAACTTTCGATACCGTCCGGAGGCAAATTCACATTTGGTTCCTTGAGGATCAATCAACACTTCATTGAGCGCAGTCTATCGTGAATGTTGTTCGATTCGGCTTCTCGTTGGAGCTGCGACGCAGGTGGAACTGCTTAGTACGCATGCTTTGTATATATATGATGTTTGGAATTGCAAGAACAAATGTTTTGATCGACTACACCTGATATCCCCTAGTTCTTTTCGCTCATTGTTACAGTTCGTGCGTGATGTCTGTTCATGTGCGTTCATACGGATAGTGTCTGTTCAGGAGAATTGGGATACTTTTCCCTTGTCCGTCATGCATGAAAGATGCTTTTGGCATGACTTATCGTGACATTTTGCGACTGCTTCAGGAATGTCATACGAGAAATCGGATCTGTTCCGCTGACGTGGGAAAATCGCCGGAAAGAATTGCTGTTTTTCATTGGATCCTGAAATGACAGATTTGGCACAAGACCGGTCAATCCTCGAGTCTTACAAAAAGTGGTACCTAGATCGACACGCCTAGTACATAATAGAGCGATCGCACCAGCGATCGATAGGTCACAGGTTCGAGTCCTGTCGGAGGCCCAGTATTTTGCCCCGCGGCATTTGAAAGGATCGACCTGACGTGTACAGTGGACTCGTCACTACCAGTTATGCAATATATATATATATGTGAAAAATATAAATGAAGGGGCGCTAAGCGGCTGTGTGTATCCGGGATTGTTATATATATGTGATTGTTATATTGATAATCAACCATGCGCCGGAGCCAAGGATATGGCCTGAGCATTTTAAATGTAACATGGTGCACCCACTATACAGCGGGCCCCGGAAAACATCGGGACGCATACATCCTGCGTGAAGGGGTTCCAACGTCCCCGATGTGTACGAAACGTGTTGACTCACATGACCAGTATCATGGTTCACGTGCGTCGCTGAGGTATCCTTACAATGTCACCATACGATCCATGAACATAACATGGTCACACATGATGGGCCATGGGCTATGATATAATATCACATACCGTCGAGCGTGGGCGAACCGCGCTATATAATGGCAACGTTGCATGGTGTGGATGGCGACGCGCCGGATGCATGCATACATGGCATGCGCATCGTTGTGTAATGTATGTAACCTACACAGCAGTATAACAATCTAGGCCGACGAAGACTCTCTCTTTCGCCCGTTACTGTATCCGCCCGGTGAGACGTTCGCGCTAGAATACTACGATAATGATTGGAACCAAACGATTTTGCTGAGCAATTAGACTTGTGCAAAGAGCATGCACGCACCATGATTGATGTAGTAGAACGATGTTCATACGATACGACCGTACGAGGTGGCATCGTACTGATTGTTATATATACGTGTATCGGGGATTGTTATATATAGCGAGTAACCCAATACTCGCCCTCTTAGGCTCGTTCGTTTGCGATATCAGATTATAAGACGGCAATGCATGCCTTGGGGGTTAGGCCATGACGCAAGGACGTTATTGGCTTCGGTATTTACGGCGCCCATCTTCTGGCATTTATTAGCTTTGTAGGCAACCCTCCTCCGCTTCCACCCGACATTGACCTGGGAAATGCATTGAATGCGCGCCCACTTCATGGCTTGTCGTTTTTGGCCATCCCACAGCCATATCCGCTTTATAAGACGTATCTTATCCATGGCTACCTGCCCACAAAATTTTGACGCGCAGCGCCCGGATGACTGGCAACGACAACCACATAACTATGCCGATTTCCGTCATAGGTCCGCTCGTATATTCGCGATGATACATATATATAGGTATCAGAAACTTTAGTGTAAGGTACACGTCTCGCAATTGAAAGCAAACGTACAGCAAATATACAACAAACTCCTACAAATTTCAAAACAAATACCTAAATCAACATCATTCAAATTCCCAGCGTTTACCCATGCTGATCATCATGACTAGCCCTGCAAGCAATTCCGTAGCCCTGCGAGCCGTGCAAGGCAACCAATATCCGCTACAACCAATAGGTCGAAAAGCTCCGCGTGCTCCATGCTGCATCATCCTCCTCCTGAAACAATCGGCATTTCCTGCGCTGTACACAACTGTCGAAGAACTTCCGCGCCGATTTCCCCCAAACTTTCAAAATACTCCAACGCAAAAGGCACAAGTGTGTGAGGCCAGATGATATATGATTTTTTTTACCTTTGACCACCGTTTCATTTTTCGCCAAAGCTCAGCAGTTCATGGGCAAACCGGGCTTTGCAATGCGCTCTGAAGCAAGATGAAGGAAGAGCAGCTTCGTCTCCGACCTCCGGGGCAGTAATCCTACTATACTTACGAGAATCACGTACCGTACCATAATGCGGATGGTTCACATCACTCGGCTCACGAAATTGGTGAATGCGCGATGCTATCATGCCTTCAGTGAAACACATGTGACAACTCCAACAGATTACTGTGCTTACACTATTGATTTTATTATTGATTAATGATTTGCAAGAATTTCAATGTTCCAACAACAGTTGGTGAAAAATAAATAATTCTGCGACAGGTGTGCAACAAGTCAACACGAATCAACTAATTAATTCCCAAGGTAGGTGACGTGTGCAACAGCAATAAGAAATAGTTCTGAAACTAATTTATGATCCACCATCACACGGCTTACAACAATCAATCATAATTAAAATTAAATATTTCCCAAGGCCGCCGGCGAGGCGTGCAATAGGGACAAGAAAGCGTGTTAAAACTAATTCACGGCATAGATCAGTCCACTTCTAGATTATCGGACGATTGCGAGTCGCGCCCAGTCGGCTTTAAAACGCCACGAAATCCCACAAACCTTCAAAACACTTGATAATGAATATTTTGCCATAATATAATTGAACAATGTGGAAATCAACCCCAGTTAACTTCGAAGGTGGAAATCAATGTTGAAATGAACCTCACTTGAATTAAAAGCTCGAAAGCGTCCTCGTGTAATCGAAAGATAGTGTATATTGTGCTGTATTTGGTGGCGGTTAGAAATAAAGCCAGCCTGTCTTGATGAATTTGGTTGCACGTCAACGATTTATTTTAGAGCCGAAAACAACAAATTTGACAAGGAATAATGAATTTATTAACTAACGCGGTGAAGCTTTTCACTTGCGAGCAGGAACAAGAAATAGTGAATTTAGTATCTAATTCGGTGCACTTCCCACCTGTAAATAGGAACAAGAAATAGTTATTATAATAATTAATGTTTGTGATGTGATCCTTGCCAACAAGCAACAAGAAATCAATCAATTAAACCCGACACCGTTGACAATGCGTGTTGATAATCACAATTTGTGGGTGAGCCTGGGGGGAGGGGGGAGGTTGAAATCGATAGTGTAAGCACGTAGCACATACCGTACTAAAGCAACCTTATATCACCTCTCTTGATATTCATGCTTTGGGGCTTTTATCGCCAGAATATAATCCAATCGCTTGCAATGAATGCCATTGCGGCATTGCGAACCGTAATAAACATCAACGAATTTCTTTGTTATGGCTCGTGCATAACGTTCTATTTTCGTATACCGATGGATGCTTAGACCGTTGTTTCCAGCCTATCAAACTTATATTGTGCACGGTTTTTAAATCCTCGCCAGTAATATTGTTATTACGTGTACGTAAATTTGTCGTTCGGCTTTGATATACACTTCTACTGTTATTCACTAATCGACTCGGCAAAATGGACGAACGAGGAACGGAGTAGATATTTATTAGCTGTGCATCCGTGTGCATCAAAGGCAAACATTCTGAAATGTTTAATTTTAAAAACCGGTTTCTGCGTGTTTTTCTTCACTTAAGTGTTGCCGCTAGTTGAGGTTGCCGCCTCGCTGAGTACTGTCTACCTGATACTGTATTTTCTTACACAGCACACACTAATGCTTTGGTGGCTGAATGCAGAGGCGGAAGCATCAAAGCAAACTGCAACACTATGCTTACTCATTTTGTACATAAGCAAACATACTCTCTGCAAACCCCATTCCCCACACGCAACATATCCAGTGGTGAAACCAAGTGCAACACTCTTTTTCCTGTTCGAAGCTGCCCCAAATTTCATTGTCAGCTATGATTACCATATTGCATTCGTTGCAAACATTTTGGGTACGGCGTATTCATCATTTAGTATAGTAAAACACAATATAATCGAGTTACTTATACTTATCGTGGTATATATTATTGATAACAAACTGCTTCATCTCATACTTATCAAAGATAGCGCAGTTCTATATATAATTTTGGATGTTGTGTTCGATTTTGGTTTTCTTACACTACGGACCTTTGCAGCTTTGGGCAGCGACGCCGGCTTTGGACAGTGATGTTGGCTGCATGCAGCTTAGCATGTGATGCGGACAATGTGATATTACCTGGAGAGTTTGTGCTTTGAATCACAACACGAGCAAGTCCATTCCACGCGGTGCGCCAACCTTTCCAAGGTGAGTGCGGTTTATCCGCTTCATGAGATGACGGGTCACCGTTTCCAAGACCAATTATTTTCCCAGGACCGGAAAGCTCAAATCTAATCAAGAAATTCGACGATGTTGGGACAAAAGCTCCTGAAGAATCAGTGATTTGTACTGTGACCAGCGTCACGTCGTCTCCGTTAGCGTGTATGCAAGCATCTAATGGCCACTCGACTCGAAGGTTGAGCACAGCAGCTGAACCGGTTGTCCATACTTTTTCTACTGCAAACACATTATGATCAGAACTGTTGTGGAATGCTCTCGCCTCGAGTGTCCCTGCTTGGAAAGGCACCTTCCAGTTCACATGGCGACATGCATTGGTGACGAGTCGTCGCCCAAAACTCTCCCCATTTAAAATGAGCTCGACCGCTGCTCCGTTTGTGTACGCCCAAACGTCAATGACTCGCACACCGCTCACTGCATCTGCCTCCATGCATGCGCCCTCGCAAGGCTGCTCATGTTGCAGGTTCCAATTCCAATGCGGGAATACATGCACCATCGGGCGTTCTATAGCACTGAAAAATACCGATTGCCAATAGTAGTAATTATCTTTTGGAAAGCCAGCAATGTCGGTGGCTCCAGCGTGCGAGTTGATGTTTGGCCACGTGTACGGTGTTGGCTCACCTTTATAGTCAAACCCGACCCAGATAAACCCTCCAGCCATGAACTCCCGGTCAAGTAAAGCACACCACGCATCCTCAGCGGTATTGCCCCAGTTGGGAGCGTTGAGGTCGTATGCGCTCACGTACATTTTCTTTGTTGAGTCGTTAGAGTATATCGAACGGTCAGAGAAGTCCGATGCAATTTCCGAGCCAATTATTGGCTGTTTAGGATGCTTCTGATGGAAATCGTCGTACTCTTTTATGTGATAGTTGATGCCCATCACGTCGAGTACCTCCGGGAATGCTCCGCCGTAGCCCCCATTCACTGCGGCAGTGATCGGTCGTTGGCCTCGAGGGTCGAGTTCCTTCACGATCCCGCGAAGCACCTGGGCCGTGTCCGCATCGAAGTCTTCGCAGAGAATCTCATTGCACAGTGACCATAAAATGACACTTGGATGATTCCGATCGCGGAGCAGCATCGAGCGTAGGTCGCCAAGCATGTCAGGGGAGGCCCTGTTGCGATGATTTTCATCCCAAACCAACATCCCCTGGGCGTCGCACTGCTCCAGTAATGCCTGGCAGGGTGGGTTGTGTGCCGTGCGCCACGCGTTGGCTCCCATCTGCTTCATCTTCCACACTCGGTACGCCTGCAGTGAGTCGGGTACTGCAACCCCAACGCCAGCAAAGTCCTGGTGATTGGCCACACCATGAATCTTCACGGACTCCTCGTTCAGGAAGAACCCTTTATCATGATCCCACCGCAGCCGCCGGACACCAAAGGAATTAACCACCGCATCTCGAAGCACACCGTCCTCGGTTCGTAGATAGGAATGCGCGTAGTACAGATGGGGTCGTGACAGCGACCAGAGTTGTGCACCTCGTAATACGATGTCCTCCGCGAGGGTGCAGTTCTCGCTGGCTTGCAAGGTGCATGTCAGGTTGGCAGCTCCATTCCCAACCACCGTCCCACCGCTCGTTTTTATCAGGGTTTCAAGGGCGAACGTTGTCGTCGCGTTGTACGTATTGACCACTGTCGTCTCTGCGCTCAACCGAGCGTCCGCTGTGCCCGCCCCGCTGATCGGAGATGTGACTTCTGCCGGAAGGTAGACACCCCAAGGAACCACATGCAGCCGGTCGACAATATGCAGCCAAACGTTTCGGTATATCCCGCCCCCGTCGTACCACCAACCATCTGGATGTGTGGCGTCCACGAATACGGATAATGCATTAACGCTCCCAAATTTTAAGGCAGACTCGGCAAGGTCGAAGCGGAAGGGGGTGTAGCCGCTTGGATGATTGCCTAGGTACGCATCATTTAGCCACGTCGTGCTGTTCCGCTGCACGCCCTCGAACTCCAGGGAGACTGATTTCCCCCGAGCACTTTGGGGGAGTGAGAAATTAAAATAATAGCAGCCCATCGCATAAGGTAGGTACCCATGTGCTTCGTTGGCGTGCTTGGTGAAGTTCCCTTCAACAATGAAGTCGTGAGGCAGATCCACAATTTGAACGAACGACGCCAGATGACTTTCAAGCGCACCGCATGTTTTCGAAGTCCCCAGCAATATGGGATCGAACAAATCGTTTGCAATACGGTAAAATCGCCAACCATTGTTGAGTGACATGCGAACTCGAGAAGATTGTGGGTCAGTTTCAACTGATGAGGCATATACCATCGCAGTGTGTAGTACACCGAGGAAAAAATACAGCGCACGCCTGCATCATCGAACACAACAACACATATGCAGTCAAATAAATATATGGAGCCCGCAATATATATATATATATATATATATGGATGTCCGTGGCTGCATTCGCGTGTGTGTCTGTCTGTGATTGTGTGTGTGTGATGTCGGCGTGCTTGTGATTTTGGGTGTGATCATGCTTAGTGCTTATTCGTGCAGTATTGCATTGTTTATGATATAATCACGTCGATAATGATAGAAATTCAAAATCGGAATACACCCCTCTAAACAAATACAATGCAGCCAATAAATTATGGATGAGTGTATGCGGTTTGTACCAATCACCGGCAAGCATGTGAGGATTGCGCAACTTCACTGAACCCTGCGGGCTGAATCCCAGGTATCGTAGGAAGCGTTTATTCCTGCTGGCATGCCCCCCCGTTGGGTCGTTCACAGTCGATGCATGCAAACCAATGGATGGACATCGGAACGATATGCACGGAAGCATAAACCAGAAGCGGGCGGTACCGATGCGCTCCCCGCAGAGATTAATGGAGGACACAGTCTAGCGCGAGGTGTTCACCCCATCCTGTCTCTCCTTGCAAATAAAGAAAGCAGACAAGTCTGTATTTATTACATCACTCCAAAAACACCATCACGTTACATACAAATGTATTGACATGAAACCGTATATGAGAGGCATCCAGGATCACCCAGACCGTGACAAGTCTGCCTTTATATTCCTCATGATGACGCAGTGCCCGCCAGAAAGGCACCACATCGACGCTACATCTAAACAGCCACATCCAGTGGCCATCCCTGCTCACAACGAGGTGCCAGCAACTTATATATTGACCAATAATCACCAGTCCCCTAGCAACCAGCCATGACGGAGGTACCCGATAGAAGGGGGAACACGTTTTAGTGCTAGACAAGGAATGACTCAAGCGCCAGACGCATACGCGACGTTCGCCCGAAGATAGAGGCAGCACCCGCCATAACAAAATAATGTACCACGCAGAGACAGCGCAGCACATCCCACCCTCTAATTTATCCATCGAGTGGCCGTCCTCGGTCACCACGAGGTGCCAATACCTCATACCGTGATGGTCAATGATCACCAGTTCCCCAACGACTGGGAAAACCAACCTTAAACGCTTAAGACACTAGACCGAAGGGAGACGCAAGTTTCAGACTATAAATCTGGTATATGCTCCCGAAGATATATCGATTCAACCGATAACGCGCGCGCTAGAAAATACTACATACTCGCGCACATACGCTTATATCCACGGCAAACTAGCTATGCTAGAAAAATGCATGCTGCAAATGTTGATATATTAGTGGCGCGGCCACTAAATGTATCCGAGGTAAAGTCAGGCATCGCAGCACTGTTCCCCGCTCGAAAATCAAACGGAGGGCAAAGCGTAGACACGCGCGCGCAACCATGCACGCACCAGCACTGCCCGCATTCACACACGCATCCGCACATGCACGTGCATACGCGTACCCGCGCCTAAAGCTACTTCGTTTATTGTATAGCACGAGTACGACCCTATTGCGTGAAATATTGATAATATCCAGCGAGCGGAACATCAGACGATCCGCGCGGAGTAACATATGATTGTCTCGCACACATGCAATCGGCGCTACATCGATGCACTTGTTAAAACAAGTGCGAAGACACGCATCGTGAAAATGCATGTGTGTACCTCATCCTGGTTCGCTGTAAGATAGACTTCGCGGTGCGGAATATATTATACGCCACACGTGTTGTGGGCACACTTGGTGGACCAGAGGATATAAGCATGAGCATCACAGCAAAAAGCGAACTCGTCGACGGCATCGTGACGATGCGCGATGGAAGACGATACAATGCGGCTTACAACGAAGTTGTTTTTAAGACTATAGCTCGCGTCCTTGGAGTGCCTCCGCGCTGAATTCCATCACCATCCCATAGCTATATATCTCAGCGAGGCGCGTCACGGATCGCCAACCTTAGTATGGGCCAGTAGTAGACCGAGGCCGCCTAGTAGCATGGCATTACCACTTGATGGCGCAAGGCTCTACGCTGAAATATGGAGATTGCCAATATATGAAATCTGGCCCGCGACCTTCGGTCGCATTTTTATTTCAAAATCTTCCTCCCCCCCGCCCCCCCGCCCCCCCCCTCTCCGACTGACATGCGAAAAATGCCCCCTACCCCAAGTACGAAAATTAGCGGCTTTGAATGAGCTTTAAAATGAGACTAAGAATATTGCTTTTCGATGGGTAGATCATCGAGACCGGTCAGTTATGTGGGGGGAGGGATGGTTATCGATTTCTCCTTAGTAGATAGCTCGAAGTTAGTATTGACACGCCTCGAAAAGATGATCGATGGGTCGATGTTCCTCGTGCTCCCAAAAAATCAATCATTCATGCATGGCGTTATGTCCGCTAGCATGCCCTTCGGCAATTTTTTTACGGGTGGAAATTACGTTCGCCGGCAGAAATTCCACGTCTGTCGCAGTGATGACATTGATACAGTGCATCTTGCATGTGACCCTGCATGTGACGCGAGCTTTAGCCAATCATGAATATGCCAATACATGCGCCCAGGACCGTAGACCCCGCCGATCTGGCAACACAGTCGAAACTTGCTTGCATGCACATACACAGGTATACGTCACACCGGGCGGATTACGGTAACGCTATCAGTGTAAATCACTGTAGGACCTTGTATGTGCAAGCGATCTATAGTTAGCATAGCAAATCCGATTAGCACTGGACAATTGGACATATGACAGAGTTGTTTATATGCATACGTCTACGTCGTCGTAACTTATGTCGTAATTGCAATATACCTCTGCTCCTTATAATTTGGAACCGGGTCAAATTACCTTACTTAATCACCAGCAAAGCGCGAATCCCAACGGGCGACATAGAGTCACAGACGAACTTCCGATCTCACGATCGCCAGACGCTAACGATGACAGTGCCACTGCGGTCGCGCGCATGGCATGGCATGGCATGGCATGTTGGGACGCAAAAAGCGAAGCAAGCTCTCGCGCACATGATCCTACGGTCAGATTGCCTAGTGGAAATCTCTTTTTGAGATCGATCCGCCTAGTATAACGACACGACGCCACTGCTTGGATTGCTCTGTGAATCGTTTTTGAGGTTATATAACGAATTATTACATTATCTTCATCTTGTCAAAGTATACAGAACGCTCGCTCGTGCAAATAGCAAATACTGGTATAAACGACATATCAATACTGACAGCACGCACAAGCCGATCGTTCATTAGTGCGAATATCAACGTCTGGTATAATGCCAAATCGACGCGCACCGAAACGAAATTTTAGAGATGAATTTCATTAACCTCTGCTCCTTATGATTTGGAACCGGACCAAATTACCTTACTTAATATATATATATAACGTATATAGGTATATATACCTATATACTTATATATATGCGTATATACCTATATATATATGCGTATGCGAAGTAATGATGCGTCAAACATTAGCCAAACAGCTATGATTGGCTGGAAGTTGGCACGCTTGCAAGCCAAAAACAGGATATGAAAAACATGGCGGTACTTTTCAGGTTCTTTCACCTTCAATCAAATGGACTACTGGATCGGGTATAACCATGAAATGATTAAAACGTATAAGGCCACAATAGAATTTCACAGTTCCACAGGCTCATCCAGGACAGTACACAATTGATTGTACTCAGAAAATGCCGTGTGACATGCATCAAGTATGTGAGTTGGTGTATATGAAATCCATATTGTATTTTAGCAGTCATTATGAACTGATTGCTAGCGTGGCACAGTTTTTGCCGATTCAGTAATCAAGGCTCGATGTGCGGCTCCGAACTGAGATGGGCGCATATCGTTCATCCGCCTCGCTCTCCTCTTCATGAAACTCTGCGCGCATACCAAGCGATATGCGGATTGCACGGTGAGCTGGAGGGTATGCTACCCTGCGGATTGTCGGGAATTCGCTACAAAGTGAATGGGAACACAACCATCGTGCAAGAAAGTGCATAGCTCCAGCATCTCTAACAAACTGTAACATTGCCCTAAAGAATGGCAAGTTGCTAAAGCACCAACCTGGTTTAGCCGGCGAGAGAAATGATGGCACGGGCACGTTGGACCAGTAGTCGGCAACTGACCCTAGCGTGTCCTGGACCCTTTCCACCATCTTCTGCATGTCCTCACCGCCCATGCTGGTGGACTTCCGCATTTGGGATGGCATCGGTGACTCTGGGTATTCTTGGTTGTCACTATCGTAGTTGCGTGTCGAGCGGTCATATTTGTCATCTTCGCCCGACTTCGGTGGCAGCGACAACCGCTCCCACATCTGAGAAATCCACCACCATTCCCCAATGAGTAGTGTGAGGCATGCCAACTGAGGCCAGCTCAAGGTGGGTGAAAGAAGCATGGGGTGAAGCCCGTGCCGTCAGAGTGGGTTTCGGGTTCCCGCAAAAAGGTAGGAGGATGTTTTGTGCCCTTTTACACGGGCCGCATTCGGTTCCACTCTGATGACCACCACCCGGGAAGAGAAGGACGCTACGGGAGGGGAGAGAGGGACTGGGCCGGGATGGAAGGGACCGGAAAGGAGACTTGCTGCCGTGCCGTGACGTGCCGTGCCGTGTCATACAAGGAGGGGCCGGAGGGTCTGACCATAAAATATCGGCAGTATAAGGAGCAAGGGGTAAGATCGCTGTCTCCGCCTTTACTTGTGTGCACCAAGACAAACCACAAAGATCGGACAACACGGGGCCATTACTCAAGGGAAACCGAATATAGAATTGAGCGGGGGAGTAGAGGAACAGTCTGCAGATGCAATATGGAAAGCAAGGGTGTAACAGGAGCAAACATTAACGACACCCATTTGCTCCTCACGGCCTCGATCCTTATGGAGGAAGGCCTGCTGAGTCTGGCCTGGGAGAAGCTGGCGGGACAGCATCAGCAACACGGCCCAGCCCCAGGAAACCCTTCTGCTCCACAGGTACAGAAATCAACAAAGCCCCATAAATCCTGCCTAGAAACAAGTCTTGATTTAGAAATCCTTATAGGAATAATTTCCTGCACAACCTGTGAAACTTGTCCTTTTTTAAACGGCTGCGGCACGGCACGGCACGGTATGGCACGTCATTGCACGGCAAGGCAGGGCAGGGCACGGCACCGCACGACAGGGCACAGCACGACACGGCACGGCACGGCAGAGGAGACTTGCTGTATCTGGGATAGCCGTGACTGAACTAGACTCTCCCTCTGCCGCCCACGGCATGTTTAATGAATCGCGGCCAAGGGAGGATAGATATAAGCGCTAAAGCACTACAGGCACACAAGTCGACCCCGGCACCTGCACCTGGTACCTCAGACACAGCCGCATCCGTGGGGGAGTGGCAGACGCTCTCAGAGGGGAGTGGGAGCAGCAGGTGCATGGGCTAAGGGCGCAGAACGGGTAATTCGCAGGTTCGAGGAATAGCATCCGGCAGGTTGTTGCCGGGTACACTCACGGGCCATCGGCGAATAACCATACATGACGTGCGCAGTTTTACTTGGTATACGGTGTACCGCCAAATCCAGGGATGTTTCCCGAGGGGGCGATGCATCTGGGGCAAGAACCCGGGATGTTTCCCGGGGGGCGGTGCATCTGGGGCAAGAACCCGGGATGTTTCCCGGGGGGCGATGCATCTGGGGGCAAGAACCCGGGATGTTTCCCTGGCGATGCATCTGGGGCAAGAACCCGGGATGTCGCGTGGCTGGGGGCACGCATCTGGGGCAAGAACCCCTGGGATAAGCTTGGCCGGGGGCGGTGCATCTGGGGGCAAGAACCCGGATGTTTGGGGCCGTGGCGTATGCATCCGCAAGAACCCGGATACCGGGGGCGTATATCTGGCAAGAACCGGATGTTTCTGGGGCGTATCTGGCAAGAACCCGGATGTTTCCTGGGGCAATGCATCTGGGGCAAGAACCCGGATGCTTCCCCCGGGGCGGTGCATCCGCAAAGAACCTCGATGCTTCCTGGGTGGCTAGCATCTAGCAAGAACCCGGGATGCTTCCCCTCGGGGGCGGAAAAATCTGGGGGCAAGAACCCTCGGGATGCTTCTCAAAGCGTATCCGCAAAACGGATGTTTCGGGGGCGGTGCATCCGGGCAAGAACCCGGATGTTTCCTGGGGGCGTGCATCTGGGCAAGAACCCGGGACAGCCTCGGGCGTATCCGGGCAACCCGATGCTTCCGGGGGCGCATTCGGGGCAAACCCGATAAGCTCGGGGCATGGCGCGCTCAGGTAAGAACCCGATGCTTCCGGGGCGGTGCATCCGGCAAGAACCCGGGATGTTTCCCGGGGCGATGCGTCTGGGCAAGAACCCGGATGTTTCCCCGGGGGCGATGCATCTAGGGCAAGAACCCGGATGCTTCCCGGGGGCGGTGCATCCGGGCAAGAACCCGGATGTTTCCCCGGGGGGCGCATCTGGGGGCAAGAACCCGGGATGTTTCCCGGGGGGCGGTGCATCCGGGGCAAGAACCCGGGATGTTTCCCGAGGGGCGATGCATCTGGGGCAAGAACCTAGGCTTCTTCCTCAAGAGGCAGTACCCGCCAGAGAGGTACCACATGAATTGCAGCTGTGCTCACCAACAGACAGAATTGACCCGACCCGGGGGACTTTTTGAGCTCGCTCGCACGGGCCGCATCCCTCCGACAGCCGCATCCCTCCAACACCATCCAATTCGCGGTCGTCTCCGATAGAACGAGGTGCCAACACCCCATAGTCAGGCCTACTTACACAAGTCCCCCAACACGTGCGAGGCCAGGCTAGACGGATCCGTGATGCCAAAAAAGAGGTTGCATGCGCCCGCTAGGCACGTCAGGGACAACCGCATTCCGTCAACCAAAACAATCCCCGTTCACATCGCGGTGCGAGAACCTCAAGAAAACGAGATTGGTGATCAATTGTGACATGTCGTAAATGTTAATTTCGCTTGGACCATTGTGTGCGGGTCAAACTCGGTCTTGGGAGCCCGTCGCACACACGAGCCCCTCCGCAATCTGGAAGAAATGAGACACCGGACAAAGTTGAGCAGCGTAAGACGAATCCGTGCTGCTCCTCAAGAGGCAGCGCCCACACACAAGAGGCACCGCAAGGGCACCCACATGCCAGCACTCACATCCACCAAGCGGCCATCTCCAGTAAAAACCACACATACATCCCAGTAAATAAAAAAAGAGGCGAAAGTGTGGGGCCGGTGGGCGTCATCCCACGCTGCAATGCACATTCTCCATGGAAGCCTTCCATGACGGTGCTCCGATCACGCTCCATAATGGCGCAAGCAGCAGTCCCATCCGGGGCAGAGCAGCTCCAGATCGAGGCACATGCGGGGAGAGCCATGAAGGGAACACCCCATCTTCACACAAATTGAGTGAATGTGAATGCGCAGCGTGCACTGGAATGCCCCGCCACTGACCGCTGCCCGGAAGCCCCAATCTCGCACCTGCTTCGCCATGGAGTCCAGGGACTCCTCTCTCGGCTCCTCTGGCAACTCTTCATGGGTCGTGTCATCCACGCTGGGCATGTGATGAGGCTTCGAAGTACGCGATACCCCCCCGGAAGCCCCCCCCTCCGCAGTCCAACCTGTGCCCAACAATGATGTCGGGACAGGGGGCGCCCTTGACAGAGGGCTTTGCTTGTCCGGGTTCGGTGCGAGCTTCTGGATGGCGTCCCAGAACTGCGCAGGGCACCCTCGCCAGCCAATCAGAAAGCACCCCAAAATGCTGATGCGGCATGCGACCAAGGTCCGTTCCCGAGTGTGATACGCCGGCCAGAGATCCGCTCATTGACATCATGTGGGCCGTAGATTCGCTCATTGACATCATGTGGGGATTCGCTCATTGACATCACGTGGGGCGTAGGATTCGCACTGACATCATGTGGGGCGTAGATTCGCGCACTGACACAGCCATGTGGGGCGTAGATTCGCGCACTGACATCATGTGGGGCGTAGATTCGCGCATTGACATCACGCGGGCCGTAGATTCACGCATTGACATCTTGTGCACTCCATGGGCCAAGCACTGCGTCTGAGAGCTGCACCGGAAGCGATGCCCCAGCGGGCCCCGGCTGCCTCGTGCAGTGCACACCTGACCTACTTTTCACATCAAGCTCCCTTCTGTGGCTGAGCGCGTCGCCCCTACCTTGTGCAGCGCATGCTGCCCCGGCGGCCGGTCCTCCCCGCCGCCATTTGGCTCCTTCGACCGCATCTCCTCTGCTGTCAGCATGGTCTCCCACACCTGCCCGTCTCTACACCAACCGGTGCAGCCGATGAGTCCGGCGCTCGCAGATCACGTCAAGGTCAAGGTATCCATGGCGACGCCCCCCCCCACGCACCTCATCTCCAGGTCGAGGACCCTGGCATGCGGGAGAGTGATGATCCCCTCCGCACCGCCGCCCCGCTGCGGGTATGGCGGCACAGGAAACTTCAACCCGAAGGCATGCGTGCCTATACAGCCAATCACAGCTGCCCGCGTCCCCGTAGCCGTAGGCGCAGTGAATAGGGACATGCCGCAGTTGTGCTGGTCACCCAGATTTAGGGCTTCGACAGCGAATTCAAGAGTCTAAGCACACGGCGCAGCCCTGTGCGCTGCTGCGCGTGGCGTCCGTCCACCTGTGATGCGGGAAGGGGGCGCACCGTGGACTCCACGTCTCGGAGGTGTGTGAACATCTCGCCCCACTGCCACTTCAGACTGAGCGCCTCTTGCGACAGGAGCTCGATGTCCTCCTGCACTCCCCCCATCCCCAACTTGTGTGCTCAGCTGGCGCCCCTCGTGGGCCAGAGAGAGAGAGAGAGCGCTGCTCCCCCCTCCCGCGCCCGAGGAGAGGCCTTGCGGAGGACATTGATCTGATTGGCGCTCCTGCTGGCTGCCTGCAGGTGGCTTCTCCTACGATGCGCCTGCAGGTAGAATCTGCAGCGACCTACGAGACAGTCTGACACGTTGGGGGTGAAAGAGGGCCAAATCCGCCGGAGGAATGCCACGAG
>LGRX02003795.1:0-17258 GCA_001247695.2 Cymbomonas tetramitiformis | reverse complement strand
GGTGACGCTGCGACTTTCGTGCTTGCTGCAAGGCACTCAGAGGCTCCGCCGCGTGCGCAGCTTTCAGCCCCCGCGCGCTGGGGGGGTGCGCAGCTTCCATCCCCCGCGCCCTGGGGGCGTGCGCAGCGCAAGGATGCGGATTGGCGCGCTGAGGGGGCGCGCAGCGCAAGGGTGCGGATTGGGGCGCTGGGGGTGCGCGGCGCAGGGTGCGGATTGGGGCGCTGGGGGCGTGCGCGCGCAAGGTGCGGATTGGGGGCGCTGGGGGCGTCGCGGCGCAAGGTGCGAGTTGGGGCGCTGAGGCGCGCCGGCGCAGGAGGATGCGGACAGGCGCTGGGGCGCGCGGCGCAAGTGCTTGAATTGACGCTGGGGCCGCGCGCAGCGCAGGATGCGGATTGAGGCGCTGGGGGCGCGCGGCGCAGGATGCGGGTAGCGCGCTGGGGAGTGCGCGGCGCAGGATGCGGATTGGAGCTGGGGGTGTGTGACGCAGGATGGGCAGTTGGAGCGCTGGGGGGGTGCGCGGCGCAAGTGCCCGGACAGGGCGCTGGGGGTGCGCGGCGCAAGGATGCGGATTGGAGCGCTGGGGGCGCGCGTGGCGCAAGGATGCGGATTGGGGCGCTGGGGGGGGCGCGCGGCGCAAGGGTGCGGATTGGCGCGCTGGGGGGAATGGTCAGCGAAGAGAGGCGGGCGAACCGGTGGCCAACGCGGTGATGTTAGGGTTGGCGGTGAGAGGCGCCAGCTCAGCAATCAGCCGTGCGTGCGTGTTCAGCTGCACCCCGTGGCACCAACAGGTAGGTGTAAGCGGCTAGTAGTCAGAGGAGAAAGTGGGTGTCTTCAAGCGGAGCGCCCACATGCTTTTCAACCTCAGGTCAGCTTCAGATCAGCTTAACACGGCAAGGGTGGGGGGTGGGGATCTCAGGAACACGGAGGACAAGAGAGACCTCTGGTCAGCAACAACGCAGCCCCCACTAATGCACGCCCCTGTTGCGGCAGATAGCACTCTCCTCAGAGCAATGCTACCTTCGTCGCTGCCATCCGCACCACCTTTCCCGTACACGCCACGCCAGCAACACCAACTTCCCGGCAAGCAGCCCTCACCTTGTCCTCGAGCGCAGCGAGTGAGGCGCTGCTTGTTTCGCCACCGCGCGCCTGCCGAAGCTCCACTGCTGCCACGCGCTCCTGCCGGCATTCCCCACAGCACGCTTCCCCTAAGTAAAAAACACCCACCCCTATCGCCACCACGAGCTTCTCCGGAACCCCGGCATCCACCCCTATTACTCTTCACCTCTTGCACCCTCACAATGAATATAAAAGTCTCTCGCCCAGGGGGGTCAAAACGGGGAGGGGATGGTGGAGGACTTGTAGCAGCTGGAGGGCAGCGAGGGGCGGGAGGTGGGGGCTTGCAGCAACTGCAGGGCGGCGAGGGGCGGGGAGGGAGGGAGGGAGGGAGGGAGGGAGGGAGGCGTGCAGCACCTGGAGGGTGGACACCTCCGTGACGACTGCTGCCGGGTTCCACTGCCCCTCTTTCTCTTGCTCCAGCCCGCCCAGCCGGCCCACCAGCCCACGCAAGCTCTGCTTATGCGCCTGCATAGCGGTCTCAGTCTCGCGCAGCTTCCCGGCTAAGGCGCCAAGCCGCGTCGCCATCTTGTCCTCGAGCAGCTGCAGCGCGTCCTGAAGCGCCACGTGTGCCGCCTCTGCGTCGCGCTCCATACGGACCTGGAGCTCAGAAATCCTCGAGCCCGTCTCCGCCAAAGTTGCTGCGCCGATCTCCCTCCCTCCTCCCCCTCCGCACCCCCTTGTCAGACGCGCCTCGAGGTCGGAAGGCGGCTTGCCAAAATGGCCCGGCCGTATCAACCCAGGGGTCTGGTTTTTGGCACCGCAGTCCGCACCTACCACGCACTCACACCGGCAATGCATTATATCCTCACCCCCAGCGCTTCACTGCCTTCCGCCAAGAACAACAGGCGTCCTCCTCGGTCATCCGAGGGCTCTATCTCCATCTGCCGCAAGGGAATGTGGGGGCGCACTGCCAGACTCCGCGAGCTCCTTCTCCAGCTTCTGGATGCGGTCCTGCTGCAGCTTCACCTGCCGCTGTAGGCCCTCCAGGGAGCTCTGCCGGGCGTGCTCCAGCGCCCCGAGCCGGCATGACCCCGACTTCACTTGGCTCTCGAGGCCTTGCACCGCCGTCCCGAGCCGCCGGTCGAGCAAGCCGAGCTCTAGCTTGGTCCTGCATCAGTGAAAGATTGTTTGGGGGGCGGAGAGGCCTTGGGCCTTGAGCGCGCGGCCTGAGCGAGCGAGCGCGCGGCGCAAGGTAAGGGAGCTGTTCCAAAGTGTAGAAAGCAGGAGGGGACCTAGTGGCGCTCTCCTACGTCTGGTGCGAGCAATGAACATCCAACGCAACGGACTTCGCGCACCGCTGGATCTGCGATATACGGCTGGCAACGCTTGCCCGCGCCAGGATCCCCTATTGAGGGGTGCCTGCGCGAGCCGAGGGGAGCGCAGTGACGCGGTCAGCTGGTGGCGGGAGGGCGCAGAGGTCCCGGGAAGGCGAGCGCACGATTCGCTCTTCTCCTCGACTTGCATGCGCGTCCTCGCGAGGATCTGCTCGAACTGGTGCACCGCAGCATCACTCGCAGCCGCTGCGCTCTGATTCTTCTGCCAGCAGCCAACGCAGCCCATCCGCAACCCTTTGCACGCCGCCCCGGATTTCACAGCCGACGCACTTACGGCGTGCCCGAATAGCAAGCGGCCGCTGGATGTTGGTAAGCCTCACCTTTACAATGCTCCCAAACTTCTTCAGCTTTTTCTTCATCATAGACTCGAGCTGAGAAGCAGCCCCCCTCGTTCTCCGTCATTCTCCCTGCTGCTGCGCACTGGCAGGAAACGCCGGACAAGAAGGCCGTGGTCGAGACGCAGAGGGCTGAGGCCGTAGTCAAAGGGCAGGAGGACGTGCGGCACGGCTGCAGTAGCAAAAGGGGGGCAGCTATGCTCGAGGGGCCGGCCGCTGCCGCCATGCTCACGAGAGGGTCGCGCCACCTTGCTGTAGCGTAGTTCTTGCTCCTCCACCCGGGTGGCCTTGCGGTCCCTCCCACCTGCAGCTTCCCTCCCCTTGCGCTCTCATCTTCCAACCAGAGGATGCCGCGGCCGGCTAACCCGCCTCGTTGTGCACGGATAACGCTTGGTGGGCAAAACCCTCTCAGTGGATGCAACACGCTCAAGCTAGATGTGTTGACGGCAGCTGCACAGGTCCCCGCCACAGGCGTGTGCCAGGCACCCACTACACTGTCCGATGCAACGCTCCCTCCTCAGGGTTTTGCTTGGCGTGCACACAGACCTCGCACAGCACGATGCGCCGCGTGGCATGCACACAGACCTCGCACAGCGGCAGCCCTTAGCAGGCTAGACAAGGCATGCCGGACAACGTCCCGCAGGATGAGAGGGGTGGCAGAAGGCGCACTGTGGGAGGCCCCAACAAGCTCGGACGCAACGCTGCGATCGTCATCCTCCTCCTCGTCTTCATCCTCGTCCTCCTCATCCTCCTGGGGTGCCGAGGGTGAGGGCACTAGCCGCATCCTGCCAGTGGTGGTCAAATCAACCCTTCCCTACGCAACCGCCCGTCAGTTGCCTCCAGCCCGTCTACCTGACTCCACCGCCTGTCAATCGACACCAGTCCGTCTCCCTGACGCCACTGCCTGTTAATTGACTCCAGTCCGTCTACCTGACTCCACCACCGGTCAGCTGAGTCCATACCCTCTCCCTGACTTATCCGCCGGTCAATTGTCCCCAGACACTCCCCCACTCGCGCCGTGTGGGCTTCGGGGGGAGGAGTAAAGCACGAGTGTGAACTGGCCTTTGCTGGCGGTCCCTGTGCTCCAGCTGCTCAACGCGGGTCTCTAGCTTTTGCATCATGGCTAGCACCTGCACCCCAGCACAAGGACAGCTTCTCTTTCAGCACCACAGGATCGTCGCGCACCCCAGCACAAGGACAGCTTCTCTTTCAGCACCACAGGATCGTCGCGCACCCCAGCACAAGGACAGCTTCTCTTTCAGCACCACAGGATCGTCGCGCACCCCAGCACAAGGACAGCTTCTCTTTCAGCACCACAGGATCGTCGCGCACCCCAGCACAAGGACAGCTTCTCCTTTCTTTGCCGCATCATCGTTTACTACTCCAACGACACTGCGCGCAACGTGCTCAGTTCCCTGCTCCAAATGGCACTCCCTAACTGTGCCCACGTCTGGCACTTGCCCCCCGACCAGAGAACTTGCCCTGCAGTACAGTGTGAAGCGTCCCCTCAGAAGCAGGGGGGAACGCGGGGCTGCACCTGCGACTCACTGTAAATCTTGTCCGTGGGGTCGCTCTTCGCCACCTCATCTATGGTGCCGTGCGGCGCAGGGGCCTCTTCTAGGGGCTCAGGCTCGGGATGCAGAAGTTTGAGCAATGATGCCCGGCCCTTGCTCGGTGGCACAGCGTGGTCTGAATGCACGGCCAAGCTCCTGCATTGGCAGTCCCCCCTACTTCATTAGGCGAGTGAGCCTTGCCAAGAGGAGCGACGCCCAGCAGAGGCGCCATCACCGAGGCGCCCATAAACCGCGGCGATATGGCTTGCCAAGACATTTTGCATCGCTTGCGGGTCCTGGCGTGGCGAAGGCATTGAATCAAGCATCGGACAAGGTGAGGGTTCAAGAGCAGCACAGAAACTCAAGAGATATGCAGAACGGCTCGAGAGACGTATGGACAAACCTGGAAGCGGGCTGCTTGGTGCTGTCTCCAGCGGAAGTTTTAGAACTAGCTTTAGAACTGCCCTCGGAAGCGCAGTCATCGGTGGGCACTGCCGCCTGCGCGTGCAACACAGTCCCTCCTGGCGTGACGCAGCCTCGCCGCCTACCCGCGCGGGTGTGACGCCCTCCAGACACTCGCGTAGTGCAGGCTCCGTGACAGTCACCGAGCATACTCTGAAGCATCAGCTGTTGGGGTGTTAGCTCTTATGGTGGCTGTTTGGTGCAAACCCTTCCCTCCAAAGAAAGGTGGCAAGGTAGCACTTGATAAGGGTTGGGGTGCGGCATCTGGAGGGCCGCTGGGACATGCACGAAAGGAGAGGGGCACTGCATCAAGAGGGAAAGGTGGCAAGGTAGCACTTGATAAGGGTTGGGGTGCGGCATCTGGAGGGCCGCTGGGACATGCACGAAAGGAGAGGGGCACTGCATCAAGAGGGAAAGGGTGGGAAGGGGTGCCGCAAGGAAGCACTGTTACGAGGTGCATTGCATCAGAAAGAGGGGCGTTCAGGCAGGAAAGCACTGTTACGAGGTGCATTGCATCAGAAAGACGGGGGTGGGGGGCGTTCAGGCAGAAGAAGCACTGTTACGAGGTGCATTGCAGGGGGGTCAGTGAAATACCATGTTGTACCATGTTATCACCTCTTGCGAAGGCTCAGACAAGCCGTATTGATTGGTGGCGTGAGGATCGCTGTGAGCAGGAAGGTCATCTGCGGGTGATCCTGGGTGCGCGCCCGCCACTGACACCAATGCCATCTCTGCAGCCCCATAGATTGACGCCCCGCCCAGAACTCACGCACACAAGTGAAACCCGCAGATACGGCAGGCCAAGGCCTCAGAACCGCTGTCCAAAACCCTCTGTAGCCCTCAAGGGCCCCACTCGCCCAATGGAAGAACCCCGGCGCTGGGGCCAGCCAAGTACAGCCTGAGCCGCCTGCGCTCAGAGGGTTACGATTCAGTTGCACTATTCCATCACGCCAAAACACCACTGTCAGATGATATGCCGTTCAGACAGGCCACCTCCTGCGAATGCCAGGCATGACAGGCCACCTCCTGGGAATGCCAGGCTGCACAATCCACCTCCTGGGAATGCAAGGCTGCACAATCCACCTCCTGGGAATGCAAGGCTGCACAGGAGTGCAAAGCATACAGAAGATATGTGCAGGTGACCTCGGCACTGCCGCTTTCTTTTGCATCCAAGGTGGGCTCGGAGGTTTGGTGAGACGGAGTGGGGAGAGTGTCTGCTGACATCACAAGATAGGGCTCTGTGAAATCTAAACCACAGGGTGGGGGAGGTTGCAAGATAGGGGAGAGTGATGCAGGATTGGGGGATGAGTGAAGCATAGGCTTGCAAATGTGAGGCAAGCACCGGGTCCAGAGGGAGTTGCAGGGAGAGTTGCAGATGCTTCTTCGCTGGATGTGAGATCCTGCAATTGCTTTGCAGCTCCCTGTGCCAAAGTCTTGGTCGCGTCCGTTGCATGCTTCATCAGCCGCCCTACACCATCACCAAACCCCTCCCCGCCTCCATCACAGATTCCCGCACCCCCTCTTGCCAAACATCCTCTCGCCGCCTCAGTTGCAGATCCACTCACTGCCTCCGTCAACATCGGCCGTGAGTTGTGGAGAGCGTGCTCGAGTGCCACCCACGGCCGTGAGTTGTGGAGAACGGGCTCGAGTGCCACCCACGGCCGTGAGTTGTGGAGAGCGTGCTCGAGTGCCACCCACGGCCGTGAGTTGTGGAGAGCGTGCTCGAGTGCCACCCACAGCCGTGAGTTGTGGAGAGCGTGCTCGAGTGCCACCCACTGCCACGAGTTGTGCAGAACGAGCTCGAGTGCCACCCACGGCCACGAGTTGTGGAGAACGGGCTCGAGTGCCACCCACGGCCGTGAGTTGTGGAGAACGGGTTCGAGTGCCACCCACTGCCACGAGTTCTGGAGAACGGGCACGAGTGCCACCCACTGCCACGAGTTCTGGAGAACGGGCTCGAGTGCTACCCACGGCCATGAGTTGTGGAGAACGGGCTCGAGTGCCACCCTCTGCCATGAGTTCTGGAGAGCGTGCAACCACCACACGTTGCTAGCTCGTGTAAGACACGGGGGACGAGCGAAGAACCCACACCTTGGCAAGCAGGGTAGCTTGGGGGGGGTCAAAATGGACAAGGAGAGCTGCTCTACTCCTGAAGTGGCTCCTAAATTAGACAGGAGGGGAGCTTGGCGGAGGGGCAGTGGACAAGAACACACCGAAGCCGGCCACAGGCTCGACAGCAGGTCCACGCTTGAGCGTAGGTGGCGGACCATCCTCCGCCATCCGACGCGCCACCCCGCGTGCCTGAGCCGCTGTAGCGCGCGCCCTCTGTGCGCACTCCTGCGCCATCTTTGCCACCTGCTCCCGTACCCGCAGCCTCTCCAACGGCAGCAAAAAAAACTGCAAGCACAGGATCTTCTCATGCTTGGAAGGTGTGGACCTACAAACTCGGACCGCCCGCAGGAACTGCCCGAGTGCCCGCCTTCTCATGTGAGGCCTCAGAAGCAGGGCGCTGCAGGCAATCTGCCACGGGGCGCCAAGATGCTGCCCTACCGCCGGCTACTCACCCGTCGGCAAGCGAGTGTGAGTCACTGGTAGGCGTACCTCATCCACCGGCAAGAGAGGCCTGGAGTCCGATTCATCCTCCGAGTCCGAGAGAGGAACACGCGGATGCTGGTCCTCCTCCTCGCTATCCGAACCTCCTGCACGCTTCACCTGCAAGAAAAGGTGGAAGCCCCCGCTGGCACTACTCTCAGAACGCTCCGAATAACACGAGCAGCCGGAAGCCGGCACGCTTCACCACCTCACCAAGCCTGCTCAGGAGCGGATTTGAATCGCGCAGGTTAAAGCACGACCGATGCACGAGACACCGGACGTCGCTGAGGGGGAGACGCTTGTGCTACGGGCTCCTTGACCTTCAGGTTCAACCATCCAGGGCTCCTACCTTGAAGCGGCGCGGCGGTGCGAAGTGCGTTTTGGCGGACTCACTCGGGCCGAGGAACTCATCCTCGTACCACTTTCCTGCGATGAGCTTCCCGTGAAAGGTGGTCATAATTCCGAGGCCGTGGCGACGGCTCGCTTGCCATCCTCCGACGTACTCGCGGCAGTGCCACCAACTGTGCTCCGAGTCCGAGGCCTTCTGTGCGGCAGTGCGACTCTCGCGCACTTCGCGCCCGAAATCCGGGGTGCACCAAAAGCGGCCCTCTCCTTGTAACTGGTCCTGTACGAAGCTGCCCTCCAGCGAACACCCGCGCGAGACGGCCTCGTCCGCAACCTCAGGCTGGTCCGTGGAGCGGTCAAGGTCAACGCGATACACTCCGGAGCCGTTCCTCAAAGAAGCTTGGAAGGAGCCCTGCGAGTGGAAGCCGCGGCTCACACAACCCGCTCATGTAAGCCCTGCGCCGAAACTTTTGTAGCTCTCGGTTTCACACTTGAAGCAAATCTTAGACTTTACTTCATTAGCTGCCACTCAAATTTGTGCGTGGCCCAAGGGATAGGTGATGTGTCACTGATGTGTGTAAGCGCACCTGATACTGTCGGCCATCATTCCACAAGGCCACTCCAAGTGCTTTTTCCCCTGCACTACGCCTCTGTCCGATGTACGTGGGAACAGTTTCAGTGTTTATCGAGCCCTCCGAGCTAATAACGCGTTGAATGTAGGAAAATACTACCATCGGGTGTTATACTCAACCAACGTCAGTGAAATGCTATACAGTGATCAGCTGGAAAGTGCGTGCTTTGAAGTATATCGAAGTCATCTGAACGGAAGAAGTCTTAAATCTGATCAGGAATTCTGCATTGTTGTTTTTGTCAGACGATCCGGTCCATCCCTTCGTCTGGCTACAGGCAGTGCAAACCTGTTATTATGAGACGCCAAAGCAACCCCAAGAAATACATATCGAGTCAGGACCGCAATAAGAAGTCACCGGAAGCAGGGACATTAGGTTTCAAGATATCTACTGAAAAATAACATAAAGAACAGCAAATATTTCGCAATTAGGCACTTCACCAAAAGATCGTTGAAAGCAGCTACTATGGTGGGTCATATATCATATATCATACACAACAGCCACATACGGAAGTATTGGGAAACAGCATGGCAGAAGAAAAACGTTATGATGGTGAGGTGAAAAACCACACCGGCAACTGAACTCTAAGGAAACCAAAGGTACACAGCGAACATGAAGGAGGCAAGGATTCTAACGGAAGCAAAGCCTTTACTCAAACTACAAGACGCTGGCAAACCCAAACGATAAGAAACTGCAATAACTCGTAGTTGTACAAGCCGACTTGAATTGCTTTCCAATGGGCTCACCGATGTGTCAGCAGCGCAAGCGTACACTGACGTTCCTACAGGCAGTGAGGGTGTCAAAACTTCCGCAGTCAAATGTGGAAAGAACGAACGTTACTGCTTTCGAACATAACTTCGTAATCTCGGTGTTTCCCCACCTCTTGATCGTTTTATAGAGCCCTATCTGCTTGGTACCAAAGTTCGCAACTGTTCTGTGTTCAATTGAACTGTGGTGTGTCACGAGGCGAGGGGGAGTATCTTACTGTATTGCGAAGGGTCACGGTCATGGTCATGACAATGGCATGGCATCTTGGCATGGCATCTTGGCATGGCATGGCATGGCATGGCATATGGTTATGGCATGGAACGGCAGCGGCATCGGCATCGAGCATTTGGCATTTGCCATTTGGAATGCCCTGCGATGGCATATGGCATATGGCATATGGCATATGGCATATGGCATATCTATGTCATATCATATCACGTCATGTCATTATCATGCCATGCCATGCCATGCCATGCCATGCCTGATGCCATTTCATCCTCGATATCGCTATCGATAGTCTGCAGGCTGCAGGACACCGCCATGTGATGGATTGTTGCAACTATATGTTCGCAGCTGCAGGCTTTACTCCCTCTTTCAATTCTTCTTTTTGGCGCCGCCGCGTAAAGTCTTGTAAACTTTCACCATGGGGTGAGTCTATGTAGTATTGCATATGTTTATACCTTTTTGTTTTCACGATTTTTTGTGGTTAAATATCATTTGTTTTCCTTAGAGGGACTCGCCTCCCTCCACGGTCCTGCTGTGAAAGATCCCGCTTCCAAAAGTGGCGTCTGCAGCCTCAATGCGTTATGCGCTGTAGGTTGCCCTTAGGTGTGTGGGGGTTTGCTGCTTTGGTTTGTTAATTCAACAGTAAGACTCGTGGTATGGGAGCTGGTCGTAAGTTGCGCATTCACCGTCGCAACCAGCGATGGGCCGATAAGGATTACAACAAGGCGAACTTGGGCTCCGAGTGGAAGAAGCCTTTCGCTGGATGCTCTCACGCAAAGGGCATTGTCCTCGAGAAAATGTAACCGAAATATTTTTGTTTTCGTCCCTTGTAACGATTTGCTTATTGCCACATCCACCTCCAAGCTAACCCTTCTCCCAACGATCGCTCGCAGTGGTATTGAGGCCAAACAGCCTAACTCCGCTATTCGTAAGTGCGTGCGCGCTCAGCTGATCAAGAACGGCAAGAAGATTGCTGCCTTTGTGCCCAATGACGGTTGCTTGAACTTCATTGACGAGAACGTGCGTTAAATATCTCTGACCCACCTTCACCTGAGGGAAACTTGGAGGGTTTCCCCAACTGTGCACTTTAGGTCCTTCAAACTTGCTCACATATGATTGCTTATTTCTAGGTTCTGTGTGATGATTCGTGTGTATCCACGGTGCAGCAATCTCTCAACAAAAACCCTGCAAATAGGTTTGAGATCTCAAGTCCAATGGACTTCGGGGTTAGTCGGTGTTTTACAAAGTACCCGCCGCACAGCTCCCCTGCGGCCATGAAAAATCATAAGTGCGTATTTTCGGGAAGACGGATCACGCCAAGCCACGTTCTTTAGATGAACCTCAGCTTAGAGTCGCACAGTCAGAAACTTTTCATTGCGGACATGCACGATCGACCGCACATGTTCTGCAACCAAGGTTATTAGCTGCGAGATATTGTGCATTTTTCAAGTTTCTTGCAGGCCTGCCCCCGAAACTTGCTGTTTAATCTGCTAACGCATAGAGATGCCCCCCTGTGCTTCAGGACGAGGTGCTCATCGCGGGTTTCGGTCGTCGCGGTCACGCCGTGGGAGATATTCCCGGTGTCCGTTTCAAGGTACAGTCAATAACCACCCGAAGCCTCTCTCCGTACCACTGTTTCACAGCACTTTCTTGGTGGAAAACTGTTATGCTATCATACCTTATATTCTCCTTCCCGCGAGTTTTTCAAGTAATATGTGGGGACACTTTAGGGGAGAAATCCTTCAAGAAATCTGCAAATGTGAATATAAGAGATACTATTTCATGGCTTGTTAGGCGCATGCTGCTCTTTTTACCTGAACTACGGCACTGTTAGTCTACCTATTGTGGTGCAAGCATAGTGTTCTCGCACACCATTATGAGTTTTTTGTTGCACAATATGATCTGAGAGTAGTGTACTGATCTACTTGGACCGTGTTCACAGGTGGTCAAGGTGGCTGGTGTGTCCCTGAACGCTCTTTTCCGTGAGAAGAAGGAGAAGCCCCGTTCTTAGACACTTAACTTAGTTTTAGTCGTTCGAAACTAAACAAGCACACAACAGTGTAAGCATGTTATTTTCAAAGTTGTAACGTGTTTGCTTTTCCACTAAAGCAAGCCTTGAGTGCTCCGAGCTACCTCCCATGTGTTTTTTATTATCCTATTCCAGTACATCTACTTCTTGAAACTTCCATTGCAGTAATGATGATACTTAAGAGGGGTTGCCGCCTTGTTTTTCCGAAGTGGTTGGAACAGGTCTTGTACGACTCTTATTTTCCTCAGCTAGTTGACCTTTTATACTCAAGTTGACCAAGTGACGTGATACCTGATCAATTAGAGAGCTGTGTATATATGGGTTGTGCTTAGATAACAAGTCGGCTAAAATTGTATAAAACAGCCTTGGTCTTGCTTAATGTCAGGTATTTTGTTTGGTGATTAAATTTCAGGAATCGACATAGATATTGTTTACTATCATATTATATAGCTGGTCAGTTGATATCTTCGAAATAATGATAACTCTAAAGGTCATTCTGAAAAGTTATCATGACACGTACGTTAATTTTTCCAAATCCGGTTATTCTCCTATAGCCGAATTCGAACGAGTGCGGTGTATTTTCGGCGATAAAATACAGAGTTGTAGCGGCAGCATTACTACCTGCAGCCTCATTGGTAGTTCCTCCACGTCCGCGACGCGTTTTTGCTTGATGTTCCTGACGCGCTACGTCAGTGGCGTCGAATAGAGCTCTACTCGGATTTTGTTATGGCGAGACTGAATTGTGGCGAGTTTTACTCCGGAACCGGAGTCTCTCATGGGGTTTCCACTTTCACCCCACTGTGGGGGGGATAGTGGATCCTCGTCTGTCACCCCTTGCCACGTCAGCGGTCAGCATTTCCACTGTCCTCTCCGATAATAAAACACCTAAAGTATTTTATCATCTCATCTTAGTCCGTTCACTGTTTCGTTTCCCACTGAAAACATGATATATATATATATCTTACAATATATTTCACTGTATTCATCAGGTTATGGGACCATTCCACGTTTATCACTAGTGTTAGTTCTCAAGATCGGGTAGCCCCCTTATCGCTTTCGTCTCTTCGTCTCTTCGTCTATTTCGTCTCTTCGGCCGCTCTCCTCTCTTAACCAACAACACTTTTAAAATCTTCGTCTCTTCGTCTCTTCGCGGCCGCGCATCTTCGTCTCTTTACCGGATTTCGTCGAGTTCAACTCGGACACCTGTCATCTCTTGCCTCTATTTAATCATCTTCGAATTGATCAAGCCTCTTTTGCACTCTGGTCAGCAGCGGCTTCACTGCAGCAGAATTGGTTTATCGCACGACTATTTTGACCTCACCACCGTTTTCCTCGTCAAATTCTACCTCAGATTGACTTTTTCATCACTGGAAATTGTTAATTTTACCGAATTTTACGTTTCCCTTAAAACCCAAACTCCTTATCTTGCAGTTTTCTGCAGCTCACAGTCCATGGCTTCAGCGCGTCAGATTGCGCGCATGGCCGCAGTTCGCTCTGCGCTTGAACTACTTCGACATCGACAATTTACCATTGGCTACGGTCTGCTTATGCACCAGGCACCAAACCCCACTTCGACAACTTCTCCATCAGCGACAACCGCAGGGACTTTGCCTCCAACGACTTCGCCCTACCGCACTCTCGCTTAGGAAGCGCATCGGTCGGCCGCCACCTGGTGGTGTCTGGTGGTGTTATCGCCACCGCCTACACCCAACCTCAAACCCCAATTCTCGCCTTTACTAAGCGCAGCACTTTCCTGCGTGACTCACTGTCACGGGCATACAAATGCATATACGAAGTTTCAGAGTAATCGGATACGAATCGATATATATATCACAACCGGTGATTATGCAATACGGCCCGTGTTACGAAAACATTTTTATTCTGTAACAAAGCTCCCAAAGGAATCGTGTTTCGTCACTATATAGCACAGATTGTTCGGCTAGTTTCTCTCGTCACAAGAATCCCTGTTTTTCCCCAACCTGCGCCGCCATAAATGTCATCTCTATTGTCATCTGTCACGGTATTGTACCAACACCGTTGATTCTGTCATAATCGTTCCTAATAATATTTCTATCGTTCACGATTCTGCCAGAGAGATAACATTTACTGATTTTGCATTCTTCATCCACGATCTCAGATTCCCTATCAATATTTCTCCCAATATGCCGGTAATCTGAATCGGATCCCCCTTCCGTGGGGGTAATTGGCAGTCTATCGTGCCCCCTGGCACAACTCTCCCCCCCTTAGGGGTGGCTTTCTCCTGATGTCACCCCAGCATCTTCATCACCTGTATTCCTGGGAAATAACCGCTGAAATAAGGTTCTCAGTAACTTAGCAGGTATAGGATATACTGCGCGAGAATTCTGCATCCCCTGCTGATCTGGATGAGGCCCTAGTTGAGCAGTAAGGGGGTGCACTCCAGTTGCCCATTTACATGGACACGGAGTCTGCGAGGTACATTCCCGCAGTGGTACGCTGGGCGGCGCATTAGTCCAGATACAAGTAGGTTTCTTATACTTCTCCCCGTACATACAATATGAGCAAAACAAGGGGGTAGGTAATTGATCCACTACAGGTCTGAATCGCAAAGCATTGGGATATCGCCCTTTTGGATTTTCCAGAAACCAATAGCGCGGTCTGAGATATTCGATGATGTCAAGGGTGCGTTCTACACAAGCATCTGCAGATATTAAATCTGGTGGTCCTCCAGTAGTTCGCGCTTGACTATATTGGGTACACGGTGGACTCGCCCATATTACATCAAAATATCCAGGAGGGTAATAGCTCCAATATTCCCAATCTTCAATTCTGGTAACATGCGTAGATCGCCAGAACTTATCAGAATCTAAAGATACTGTCTGTGCCTGAGGAAAGCATTCTGAGAAGGATCTTTGAACTGAGCCAGTGCCACTGAAGAGTACCAGTATTCTGATAGGTTTTACTGGAGCTGGCGATAACTCAGTCACATACGCCACTTCTCCAGAATCGGTAAAGTGTTGTTCTTCCCATGGAAGACACGCACTCGCAGAACTGTTAGACATACCCCAGAACTGCGCTGATAATTGCTGCACTAATGTCCCACTGTCCGCTGTCATTATTGACGCAGCATTCTGGTGTCGTCGATGTTCCCTTCTCCGCGCAGCTGAATCCCTGACCTGCTGTTCCATTGCTAGGCGTCTCTCTTCAAAATCCCGCAACTGTTGTAATGGGGCACCGCGCTCTAACTTATCACGCGTTCTCCACTGATCATGGGCTTTAGAGAACCCGGTCCATCGCACCTTCCATTCCTCTATTTCTTTGCCCCTGCTCACGCGTACGCGTCGGCTCAAGATTTTCTCTACATGAGCCTCCTTCTGTCCGTCCACCATCACTGCTTCAGGTGTCACTGTCTGCTGTCGCAGAGCGAAAGTGTCCTCTCCACCTGTGTAGGGTTTCAATCTGTGCTGCGCGAACACGTCATGCACTCTCCAATGTGGGGGCAACTTCAGTCTATACGCCACTGGTGCCCCTCTGTCTGCCTCAGGCATCTCCGCCTGCAGATCGCTGTAAAAGCGTTCCGTAACTGCAACTGGACCATGCCACCGCTTGCTCAGCTTGCGGCACAAGGCTCTGTCCATCAACTTCTCTGTGAGATGTTTAGCCTCAATCCAGACCAAGTCACCTACCGCATACTCCCGCTGCGTGTGTCGCTGATCAAAAGCGTCTCGTTGCCTGCGTTGTGCTAGCTCAAGTTTGCTGCGTGCGTCCCGCAACTGCGACGAAAATCTCGACGCCCATTCATGTGCAGTCCCCACCCCTCCTTTTCGTTGCCCGCTGTGCAATTGAGCGGCCTCCAAGAAGATGTCAAGCTGCGACATGGGCGACACACCACAACATAATTCAAATGGAGTGAAGCCTGTAACATCATTACGCGAATCGTTGATTGCGAACTCTACGTTCGTAGCGTATAAGTCCCAGGACTCTGGATTGTCCTCCACAAACGATCTCAACATGTCCTCCACCACCCTGTTAGTGTGCTCCGCTTGACCATCAGAGCGAGGGTTGTAGGGCGTAGTCATCGCCACTTTCACACCCATCAATCTCATCAACTCCTTCCAGAAGGTATCCTGGAAGCGTGGATCACGGTCACTGACTATTTTCATCGGAGCTCCATGTTGTCTCCACACCGTGTCAAAGTAGATACGTGCCACTGTAGCAGCAGAGCTGTCCCCAAAATTCATAGGAACCACATGTACCATTTTAGACAGTTTGCATGTAAATGCTACAAATGCGTCATTGCCCTGCTCAGTCAAGGGTAGGCCTGTGACGAAATCCACTCCCACATCCTGCCATACCCGAGTTGGAATAGAATGCGGGTTCAGCAATCCATCTGGGAAAGATGATCTGGGCTTCACCGCCTGACAAACTGAACAGGAGGCAACCCATTCTCCCACATCTTGGTGTGCATTCCTCCACCAAAACCTTCGCAGAACACGCTCCAGCGTTTTATCTCGGCCAGTATGGCCAGCTGTCGCTGACTCATGCGCTTCGCGCATAATAATCTCTCTCAGCGGAGAGTCCTCTCCCAGCACCAATTGAAATCTTCCCGATGCAGTTCTCCACAGTACTTCACCCACCAGACAGAACTCTTTGGTGCGGCTGTGAGGAGCACACTTTACCTTAGTGCGTAGCTCACGGAGAGTTCCGTCTCTAGTATATTCGGACTTCAAGGCTTCCAAGAAAGCAGCATCAGACGCTTCTTCCTGAGAGTCACGCAATTTGGCTGCTTTGCCTGCGTGTATTATGGGTACTCGTCCTCTTGGTTGACGTACTCTTTGTACTCGCTGCTTCGATGGAGGCGCATACACTACCAGCATAGGCTGCTGTAAATCTACTAATTTCCCATTGGAACCCTCCATCAATTGTACTGGTTCACCTTGCGCATCATGCGTGGGAATCACCTCCTCAATACGCATTCCTGCTCGCCTGAACAGGGATCTCCACTGCGGCATTCTGGACTGAATATCAGGCAGTAGAAACACAACGGAAGTGTTCTCGGGGTCACATCGCCACTCCTGCACGCATTTACGCAGCAAGGCCTCCACTGTCAAGTGTTTGTCTGAGAACGAGGTTTCGCACCACACATGCATCCCTCTCCACTTTTCCTGTAAGCAGTTGTGCCAGAACCGCTTTACACGCCGATTGTTGCCATGCTCATCGCAGCAGGCGTCGACGTCGAAGTTGCCATATTTAGCCTGGATACGGTCAAACACGTCCTGCCGCACACGCATACCGTGCCAGCCAACTGCCTGGAACCGTACAGACTTCTTTGGCTGCCTCTGTGATGTCAGTGGAGCTTCTGCAGACTGTTCCTGCACTTCTGAGCACTGGTCTTCCTTCACATCCCCTTTCAGGGCGGAAGGCACAGAACGCCTGTCCTGCGGGTCACCCTGCTTGGTCACTTTGATGTTCACATCGCCTCGTTCTGAGGCGGCATCCCGCAAAGGAGTTTCTACATCCTCCTTCACTCGCAACACTTGGGAGCGGGGACTCCTCCTTAATGTGCGTTCCAGTCCACCCGACTTCTGCTGAGTCGTCTGAGTGTCCTCGGTGCGACTGCTCACCTCCGCGGCTTTATCTGATACCCCCTTCACTTTAGAAGTGATGCGCTTGTCCAGCGTCTTGGGTCTCAGATACTTCCCCCGACTTTTAAAGGCCAGGGTAGCCTCCATAGCTTTCTCCGCTATCTGTAAAGTGTCCACCGCGTGAAGATAAGCCTGCTGCTCTGCATGCCATGCAGGATAGCTCTTCGAGGGCCCCTCTTCGAAGATGTGGGAGGTGTCCATCGCAGCGAGCGAAGTCTTGGGTAAATCGGATTTGTCGTCCAATAC
>LGRX02003794.1:0-44366 GCA_001247695.2 Cymbomonas tetramitiformis | reverse complement strand
TAACACTCGGCGAGAGTGACTCTGGGTGCGAGTCATGGGTGGAGCTTTTTTTCCTTGGATTTTCCGGACCGCCGCCGAGAGTGCCAAACTGTTTGTCACTCCGCAGAGTGACTTTTTTTCTTGCCACCCTAGAGTGACTTTGGGTGCGGGTCCCGGGGGGGAGCTTTTTTTCTCCGGATCTTTGGACCGCCGCCAAGAGTGCAAAAAAGTTTGTCACTCTGCAGAGTGACTTTTTTTCTTGACACCCGAGAGTGATTTGGGTGCGAGTCCCGGGTGCCGCTTTTTTTCGGAATCTTCCGGATTTTCGGAATCTTCTAATAACTAAATTTTAGATAAATGTGTCCAACTCACTTCGTTTTGAGTTATTCCGTGAAGTGCTAGAGTGACTTCTTTTCTTAACACTCTAGAGGGACCTTTTTTTTTCAAATCCAAGGGAGAACTTGTAATAACCAATTTTGAAATAGTTGCGGCTATCTGACTTCGTTTTGACTTCGATTGTGTTGTCATCTTAACACTTAAAAGACAGGAACTCATACTGATTAGCTGATATTCAGAACACAAATACCAAATTTCACAAAAATTAGCATAACTTTTCATTTTACTTGTCGTGTCGGGTTGCGATACTTCAATTCCGAGGATGATAGTCTTTTACATAATGCAGTGGGCATGGATATATTACGTTGATATATACTGAATTACTGATGCATCCATTGAAGCACTTGTTACTAGTATAGGACCCGCACTACAAGGGATACGCCTCCGGACTCAAGATTATATGGGAAACGGTTACTCTATGATGACTTACTCTATGGATAATTGTACGCGTAATTGTGCCTAGCTAGCTAGCGGTGTCCGAGATTCGCACTGCTAAGGGGGGGGGGAGGACGGGGGGGTATATAGCACTAAAATCAAGCATCCCGCATCATGTCCGAAGGCTGTCCGCGGAGTACGCCGATGTTCTGGCGGATAATGATGTGGAACATGAAGACCACCCGCCAGAACGACCGCGCGCGTGGCGATGCCAAGTTTAACGCGGCGGTGTCCGGCAGGAACAGGTGCCGGAGCTCCGGATCCGTCGCTAACGGGAGCAGGGAGGTGACCACGTCGAAGGACCCCAGCTCGCCCAATCTGATGGACGACCCTCCGCCCCGCCCCGCACCCCCACAAAACAACTCGTCAGCGGTCACCCGCGGCCATACCGCACATGCCGCACACTAAAAAATAGGTAACGGTACCGTTAGGGTCCCGATATAGGCGGAGATGCTTACCGGTCCCATCGCGCATCGATGTCGATGCACGCCGGTCTCGAGGTGTCCCGGGTGCACACCAGGCACCCACGGACCTGATCCGGCAGTCCGCCAGCACCGGCATCCTCGACCTCTTCGGGGAGAGCCCCATCCTCGCGCATGGGTGTCCTCATGCCCACGGCCTGAGAAGCCCGTCCACACGCCCCAGCGTTCGGTCAACGAAGGGATCCGGCACATCCATCACACACAGCCACATCTATGCATTCGTGTGTTTTCAACCAACCCACGGCATGACTGATCAGGAAGGGAGCCATGGTGGCGTGCCGCGTACCCCGTCGTCCAAGCCCCTCAATCGCAGTTGTTCGCCGTAGTGGAGGAGTCCGAGCTCGTTGAATGAGCGCAAGGCGGACCCACTGCAATTTTGGCACGCGCACGGTTGCAACTCAACACACCCGCGCACACGCACTAAGCACTAAGCACCAAGCACTAAGCACTAAGCACTAAGCACTAAGCACGCTCTCTCTTTCACTCTCTCTCACTCAAGCTCAACGCAGATCGGCGAACAAAAGCCAGCCCACCGTCAAAATCATGAGCCGGACGGGGCCGTGACAAGATACCACAAACGCATACAGATTCCCAACACAAATTCATAGCAGCATGGAAAGATGATACGATGTGACCGATCGTCGCCAAACAACAGTTGGTCTCTGGACTACGGACCCTACTGGCATGCCCCGCCGTGGGGGCACCCACGCGCATACATATCCGTGGCATGGTGGCTCATGTGGCCAACGGGTGGGGGTTGCATTATTAGCTGGTGAGTGTGGCAAAGTGGCGGAAGTCAACGCGGAGGAGAGGAGTTCCGAAGCCAATAGTTACATACCAGCACCACAAACGGAAGGGAACTTGGTCGACCACGGCCGCCGCGCCTGGCGCTGCCGCCGCCGCCCCCGCCGCCGCGCGCCGAACGCGCTCCACGCCGAGGGAAAGCTGCTCGTGTTGCATACTCCCGGTCTTGATGTCCTCGATCGAGTGTCGGACCACCGGGACGTAGCGGTTCCTCACGGCTGGAGGAACCGAAGCCGCAGGCTCGGGAAACGTCGGCTGGTAGTCGGGTTCATCGAAGACGAGCGCGGCGATGCTCCGGAAGCGCTCCAAGTAGCCGCGCACCGTGTGCGCGGCCTCGGCGCGCGGGCCGGCGTCGATGTCCCCGAAGCGGGACGCGCTCCGGAAGGCGCGGAACGTGCTATGCACGAAGACCTAGGCGCCGCGCCCCGCCCCGCGCCCGTCCCGCGTGTCACAGTTGCCTGCTTGGCAAGATGGCTTATGGCACTTTGCATGACGCGGTCCGCCGATGCGGCGTGATCGCACGTACGCGCGGAGTTCCCTCCACGTACTAGGCGCGAACGCGGGTGCCTAGAACGCACGCACCTCCAGCCCGTGAATCTCCATGAGGAGCGGGAAGCTCGTGTCCACCAGTCCACCCCGCGATCCGGGGTCGCCGACGCATTCCGAGTGCGCCAGGCTCGGAAGGTACAGCGGCGTCCGACCCCTTCCGCACGCGTCCACGATAGACGCCAGGAACGCGCGATTGGCTGTGGCGAGGCGGTCGGGGTCGAGGAAGGAGAGGGCCTTGAATTGCCCTTCTCCGACCATATCGAGGACCTCCCGGATGGTGAAGCAGTCCTGCCGCCACAACAGAGCGAATGAGACAGCACGAATCGCATCACGATCCCGGGACCAACAATCCCCGCGCCCGGCGCGCGCCCGCTCCCCCCCGCCACCCCCGAGATGTTATACCGCGAGGTAATAATGATGACCCCATCCCTCCCTCCCTGTTCCCGCCGCCGCCGCCACCCCGCCCGCCACCCCCAACCGCCCGGCCAAGACGACCCTTGCCCATCACGCGCCGCGCGCGACACTCGGTTGGATAAACTACTAAGGCCCTGGCTTTTGATAGACGGACCTGGATCCGCTTGCCCCAGTTGCGACAGACCGCCCGAGCCTCCTCCTGTGGGTCGAGCGCGCCGGCGACGCACACGAACTCGACGATCGGTCCGTCCACGGCCTCGTGCAGGACTTTCCGCGCCTCCCGCACCGCCGCCATGTGCTCCGCGCGTGGCCGGCGCCCCTCTCCCCGGAAGGAGAAGGACGACAGTCTCGCAGTAGAGAACTGCGACTCCGCGCACCCCGGGTCAATCAACGGCACGCGCGGTAAGTATGATGCCCCTACTAACAGGATAGAAGCCCACGTTTGGTCGCACATTACGTTCGGAATGGCCGGTAGCACGGTAGAGGCGTGCCAAGGGGGTCAAGCAGCCCGTGACACGCCACACCGCTCTCGCTCCCGGCGTAGGGTCCCACGCGCCACCATACATTTATGTATGTGTGTACGCACGTATGTATTATTATGTACGTACGTATGCATGTATGTATGTACGTATGCACGTATGTATTTGCGCGAGTTCGTGGCGCTGGGGTACGCACCCGCAAAACGACGGCGGTTGGGCGTGAGTCGTGCATTGTAGGGAAGATTGCCTCCAGGACGCCGGCGCGTCTTTTCCGCAAGCTCGCCTGCCAAGGGCAGAGGGTACCGCATGTCACATTATGCACACATTTCCCCGGTGAAGAGTGACTTTTTTAGATCACTTTCCGATGATAATTCATGATTCTCACACCCGGAACCTCCGACCCGAAACACACCCGCGCCCACAAAACATATTGCGACAACAGGAGCTCCGATGGTCAATTGATTCATTTATCCACTCCCGCCGCCGCCACACCGCCGCTCTCTCCCCGCGCGCATGCACTACGTACTTCCCCGGCGCCGACGTACCTGCCACATCGTCTCCACGGCGGCCCTCGCGGCGTCGCAATCGATGATGCCGTGGCGTGCCGCCCAATCCTGCGTCAGGTCCTCCAAGAGCACCCGACGCAAGCGGTCGTGCGCTCCGTACGCCATACGGAGACGCCTGATCGCGTCCACCCGGTCGCCGAGTCCCAAAGCCGCGTACGGGTCGTCGTGGGACGCGAAGTCCACACCCTCCTGCGCGGAGCACACGGACCGACCGACCCCTTTGCGCGCCCCGTTGTCCACTTATTCCGTCGGAGGGTGTATACGGCCTCAATTCGGGAGGATGCGCGATGTCTCCTCCCGCGGCCTGCCGAATCATGTCTACTCCCTATATCGGCGGAATGCCTTGCGCGGTAAGTGCCGCGCGCGCGACGAGGCAAATCCTCTGAGGTGACGTCTACGACATCTCTCGGCGATTCACACGGCCTCTCCACGATGCTCCGCACTCACAGCATTGCTCACGTACGCGGGCGGGACGTGCGTGCGTTCGTAATCACCTGCATGACATCGGCGAAGGGCAACAATTTTCCGAGGAGCACGTAGCCGTCCCTCACGGAGCTCTGCCGCACCCACCGGAGGATGTTGGCCCGACCACGGCCGCTCAAGCTGTCGTCACCCCACCTTCCCCGCCGTCCGTGACTAGCAAAGAATGCTGAAATCTGTATAGGCAGCCCTGACCGGGAGTCCCGGTGCAGGCCCCTATGACAGATTCCTAGGTAGCCAACACTGGACCGTGACTGATCCGTAAGCCTGTGCTGTGACACACCGAGTGTCACAGGTAGCTAGACTCGAGACCGTTCCGACTCCGTGACCGTTCCGGGTATATCTAGCTTAGGGTTTATTTCTTATGAGAGTTTATCTATATTGGTTCACTGACTGTCTGATATCTTGAACCGGGATATTCCAGTAGGTCGTGGACCCATTCCACGCTATATTCCACAGCTAATTTGGCCATGATTGGCTAAAGCAGCCGCTTGGAGAGGTGGTGCGCGGCGGCGCGTTTGGGGACTCACGGGAATTTTGAGATGAGCTGTTTGCGGTGAGCGTCTTTGAGCCGCAGCTATGGGGGTTCGACCTGGACCGGGCCTAGTCGACGCAATGTTCATTTACGGTATTTCGCTTGCCCTGATCCCGCTTGCTGCCGATTTTTGGGCTGGTGGCTCGAGCACCTTCGACCTCGACGACGTCTTCCAGTGCCCCTCGCTCGCATGGCTCTACCGCTCCTTCCGTGATTGTGACGTCGCATCTTCCCAACATTACCCGAACGCGCCCCGGCGTACCACCTCCCATCAGGCTTTCAGAATTATGGGTGTATCCACTAGAGCAAAACGGTCCCTCACGAGGGACTCCGACATCGACGCCTCGCTGAGGCTCACTGACGCGGTTCGCAACACACCGACGGCCAAATCACCGGCTATTACGAACCCCGACCCTACTTCCAACACCGACGCCGACGTTGCGACGAGGAAGTATCTGCAGGAGCAGTCCAAGCTTGTGGACGAGGTCTACAAGGGGCGGCTCCATCGGACATGGGCCAAGGGTATCCGCGAGGATATCCTTGGCGACAAGAAGCATTATTTCAGCGGCACTTCTGACGCGGGTCTCCTCTCCGATGTGGTGGTTCAACTGCGTACGGAGTTTGAGTCCGCTGGGCTGGACCTGGTCTCGTTCGACCTTGACGACCCCCAGGCTCTGGTGGTGGGCAAGGTGAACGCCTTGCTGTACGACGTGCTTGGGCTTATCATCGAGAAGCACAGCAACGCCCACGTCTGGCTTACGGGTACGGACGCGTCTGCCGACCGAGATGGGCGGCGTGCGCTAGTGGACATCGTGAAGCGCAGCGTACCAGTGGCGTTGCGGGAGTCCTTCCAGCAGGAGCATGCCGCGCTCAGTTATCCCGCAAACGTTGACCCGCAGCCGATTTTGGCTCGGGAACAACGTTTGGTGCGGGATAACAAGGCCGCCGACTGGACCCCCACCGAGGCCACCAGGAAGCTCAGCCTCTACAGCCGGCTTGACCCGGTGTTCTACGCCGCGGTCAAGGTGCGTTACCCCATGGTGGCCGATCTCGCGGCGGTTTCCCTCGGTGCTCTGCGCTCTCTGGTTGTAGAGATTTATCAGGCATGGGCGCAGACGGACGTGGGGAAGGCCGTTCTGGCCAAGCCCGCAGGTGGTGGTGCGTCGGCTCTGCTCACCAGCAGCGAGCACCAGGTACTTCTGGACAAGATCAAGGAGTTGACCGAGCTGGTACAGCGGCAGTGCGGGGCGGCTCCGCCGGTGGTGCAGCAGCAGCGGGATCCGCCGCAGCGGCAGCACGGGCAGCGCCGGCAGCAGCAGCGCGGGCAGTCACCGCGGGGCTTCCGCATGGGGGTCCAATCCCCACCGGCGGTGGGCTACGATCGTGACGAGCAGCGGGCTAAGCCGCTGTGTACCCGCTGCAAGAAGACTGGTAAGGACCTTTATCATTTCTACCGCGACTGCCCGCTTGGCGGTCGCCAACATTCCCCCACCTCGGCCGCGGCTTTCTGTATCCCCATCGACGACGAGGATGCGGAGGGCGTGCATGCCCTCGCCATGTGTGCTGTCTTTCAGGAGGCGGCGGATGATGGAGCTGAGGCCTTTGCCCGCGCGGCGACGGTGTACGGTCCGCCAGCGGTGCTGTGCGGGGGCGTTGTGGGAGGCATCGACGTGTCGGCCTACGGCTTCTCCGTTGACGCGGTGACACCGGTGGCGGAGACGTCCGGTGACGACATCCTGCAGCGGCTGGACGACCTCGCGGCGGAGGTCAACGCGGCGGTAGAGCCTAAGGTACATTACACTCACGCCTCTTTCCCGCCGCCTGCGGGCATTGCGACGCAGGCTTCGGCTCTGGTGTGTGACGCTGCGAGCGCAGGTATCACACCGGAGGAGCAGGTTCCGGCAGGTGGTGCGGCGGCATCGGCATCCGCCGTGCCGGCCCCTGCTATGCCTGTCTTGGAGAATGAGCAAGAGCTCCTGGAGCTCTACGGCTACGGCCCGCCCGTGTCCCTTCAATCGACGCGGGTGACCACCACGGAGAAGTCCGGCGGTGAATTCGCGGGGGTTGTGGACACTGCCAACCACTCCGCGGTTGCGCCGGTTGACTTGACCGGCTACGACACCGACGACTACGAGGATTTTGCAGACGGCAGCTTCGCCGTCAAGCCGCGGGCTCCGGCCATCTCGGCTAATCATGCGTCGGAGCCCGCAGCCCACGTGACTGAGTCTGGTGGTGCTTCCCGCACCTACGGATGTGGCAAGCCGCCATGGGGCTTCCCCGCACACGCGGGCCCGTGGGGTTTTCCTTACTTTGTCTCCCTCATTCTTTTCATCTCGATCATGGGTGTGGGGGCAGCCGCCTACACGGCGGCCAATGACATCGACTCTGTACAGGTATCGGGTCGGGCTGCACCGCAGCCTGTGCTGTGCAGGGGAGACTTATGCATCTACCCCGGTATATCCGAGCTGGACCCCGTCACTCTGGATGCAGTGCTGCACTCCCTGGGTGCTGCGACGGTGGTTCACCGGCCGCCTGACCCACTGGAGAGCAGTGCTGCAGGCTACTACCGTGGACATTGTGGTGACGGTGCTCCTCTGGACTTTGACCCCGAGTAGCTTTCCTTCTGGCTCTGGCAGTGCACCACTTTCTGGTGGTGTACTGAGATGTGCTTTGACCTCAACATGGTCTTCAATTTGGTTTATGCTTTACTTTGACATCTACAATCTTCAATCTGATTTGCTGCCACAGTGCTTTTCAGTAGTTTAGCAGGACCTAAGTGCCTGTATGTTTCTGCTCTTGTGCCGGCTAGAGGGTTTCAATTTGTGTGTCAGAATAGCACAGGTGAATTAGCAGTTAGGTTTGTCACCCTAGCTCCTACCCTAACGTATCTTGACTTCACTGACTTACCTGTCAGTCACCACCCACAGTGCTGGGGTGGTGTGCTGAAATCTGTATAGGCAGCCCTGACCGGGAGTCCCGGTGCAGGCCCCTATGACTGATTCCTAGGTAGCCAACACTGGACCGTGACTGATCCGTAAGCCTGTGCTGTGACACACCGAGTGTCACAGGTAGCTAGACTCGAGACCGTTCCGACTCCGTGACCGTTCCGGGTATATCTAGCTTAGGGTTTATTTCTTATGAGAGTTTATCTATATTGGTTCACTGACTGTCTGATATCTTGAACCGGGATATTCCAGTAAAGAATCCGCCGCGCGCTCATCGCGAGGGCGGCGAAGAAAGCAGCCGATGAACGGCAGGGCGCTATTTTTCTACATGTCACAACTTTGTCCACTCATGACAAACGAGACCTCCGCTACCATCGGCCGGTTGAACGTCCAAGTACGGTATAGCGCGTATTAGCTACTAGCACTTTACGTAATACGTACGCGGGCTATTATTATTATCATCGGACACGTGCCGGCATACCGCCATGATCCGACGCGCCTTATTCAGACAACGCGAGGTTGCGTCGGGTGCGCACCGCCCAACCCCGAGCACCACGGGGAGCCAAGTGACCGCGTCGTTCAAGTTCATGGACTTGAACGACTTCTTGGTGACCTCCTGCGCGAGGTTCGTGTCGAGATTGTCCTCATGCGCCAGCGGCCGGAGTATCCCCTCGAACAGGACCCGCCGCCCGGTGGTCTGCTCGGCACACACCAAACAGCGACACGTCACTCTCGGGTTAACGAGATATTTGCAAGCTCTCCTTGGCGATGATGCCCCCCCTTCTCCCCCCACAAAATAATACAGAAAAGGTCTCTCCCACTCGTACCCATGTCCATCTCGGGTAGGCGTGCGCACCGCTCCCAGCTTGGCCAAGACATGCCGCTCCCAACCATGACGCCATACGTCCAGCATCAAGGCCCAGATAAGATCCTGTAAAAACAGGTGCCCAGCGACGACGGACAGTGAAATCGGGTAGCGGGCGGTGAAACGGGTGGTCGCGGCGCCGGAAAAAAAGGTCAAGTGGTAGGCGCGCACCTGATAAAGGCCCATATCCTCCGTGCGTTGGTCGAACTCCGCGATGATGAAGTTCACCATGCACAGCACGAGGAGCTCACTTGGGGTCTCGGGCACCTTGAACGGCTTGACCATGACTTGGTCAAAGTAGTCGAAATCGACGTTGGTTTGCTTGATGTTCTCCAACCGCACGTATGGCATGGGGCTCGCTGCGTCCCCGGCACGCATTCGATTTCGCGTAAAGTGTTGCCGCTGCGGTTACCTCCTCTACCGGATACAACAACATTACCGATATTCCCAACAAGGGCGTCTCCTCTCACGGGCTCGCCATTCCCCTCTCTCAGGGAAGGGGGTTCTGGCGGGGAGGTGGCGGGGGGGAGCGTACTGTACGTCGACCACGCGAAATCCATGGCGGTCTCCATTTTGTCCCGCCCATCGCCGACGCTCGCGGCGTTCCCGTACACGTCCACCAGCGCGCGCTCCTCCACGGGCTGGCCCCCTTTCCTCGTCGCTTTCCAGGCGACGAGGCTCCAACCAGCCGGGGTCCCTTTGAGGGCTAGCTTGCTAGCCTGAAACGCCGCGATACGACTCCCGCCTCCGTTATACATAATAATAGTGGAAAGTCTAGGGTGCGGAGCCGCGCGTGAGAAACTCAAGATGCGCGGCGGAGAGGTTTTTTACCCTCTTAACACTTAAGAGAGACTTGGGGGAAAGGGTGGGGAGTTGACTTTCGGGGGCATTTTGGGGGGAAAGGGGAGGCATGCAGGGGAAATCCCGAAGAGTGAAAGCATAATTTCACAGGGAAGAGTGACAATTTTTTGTTAACACTCCGCGAGAGGGACTTTTGGGGGGGTGTTGACTTTCAGGGGCACAGTTTTTTCTTCCTCCAAGCAATCAACGAACGTTAATATACGGGAAGGGCGCGGGCGTAGCCACACACCTGATACCGGCACCAGTCCGGATAGCTCTGGTTTCTTACCACGGGCGGCTTGCATCCGGGGTACGGTCTAGTGTACGCCAGCATGCAATGCGCGGGTACGGTCTTCCCGTCTACTGTGACGCTCTCACCGGTCCGAACGGCCTGGACGCGCTCCCGCCCCTTGCCCCTCCCTCTCAATCCACTCCAACCCTCGGCTCCGCGGTGTAATAATCCCGAAACACAAACACACTTACCCGGTACTCTGGCGGGCGGTCGCCGGCTCGTGTGGCATGCACATGTGCGGGCCCTCACCTGCACTAGGGGATTGCCATCTAGGTGGTGGCTCCACCACCGCTCGTAGTCATCGCACCCTTGGGCGAAGGCGAAGGCGGCGTGGTCTTCCTCCAAGGACCCCGCGCCGTATACGCGCGGGGTGCGGACCGCGGAGATCGACTCTCGAAGGCGCGAGTCCTCGGTCCGCGCATCGCCCTCGTCCTCATCACTGCCCGCATAGTCCGACCCGCGCTCGTCGGCCGCGGCCTCCTGCGAGTGCGTCAAGCGCGAGCGCCCTTTTAATTTATTGGAGGGCCAAGATTTTTCCCGTGCAACTTCAAAATTGCACTTGGTGCCTCTATCTACTTCTACCTTCACGAATATGCCGCGTGTTACAGGCGTGATGCGTGGGTCCTTGTGGCAGCCGTAGCCATGAAATTTCCAAGCAAGCTTCGCGTTCGGGTACAGTAGAAAACCCGCGGATAAGAAAGTAGCCAGCTTTTTTGATTTCTTCACAATATTTAACACATAACACTCCATATTTAAGATCTGTATATAAATAAGAAAGTTGCTAGGCTGACCTAAAATTCCTGTTTTCTTAAAATCGAGTGTTTGCTGTACGGCACCGCACCTCGTCCTCCGCCGGGGGTGGAACGATAGTCGGGGCGGCGACGAAGACCTCCGTGAGTCGCCTCGTGGCGCGTCTTTGCGGCATGATGGCGCCGGGAGCCACGGTCGGTACCGCCACGATCGCCGGTGCGGGGTGCCCCATGCCGGCGCGACGGACGCGGCGGGACTCCGTCAACGACAACCGCGCGCGGGTGGCCGTCGTCGTAGTGACGACCAATGCCCCAGCACCACGCCCCTCCGATGTCCCGCCGACCTCCTCCGCGACGTCCCGCCCACCACTCGTCGACGGCCGGTCCGACAATGCCCGCTCCGCGCGCTCCGCCCGCTCGTTCGCGGCGCCCAGAGCAACTTCCAGCTCTCGGACCCGCGACTCGAGGGCGCGGATCGATGCGTCCCGCGCATCCGTCTCCACACGCACCTCCGGCGGCACAGCCGTCTCGAACAGTGAACGCCGGCGGCCTCCGGCTCGTGGAGCGTGCTCGCCGAACATCTCCGCGCCGTCTACCCCCGCGGCGTCACGCCGACGCCGAAACTCCTGCGGCACACACCAACCGCGTGCCCATCACGTCCCGATATGATTATCGCCGTCCCATCCGGCCGTTTTTTGATCCGATCGGCCGGAGGCGTGCCGCATCACCGCAAAACTTCTAAGGCAAAACGTCGTACCTCATCAGCGCCGCCGCGCTCCGCCGTCGCCGCCGCCGCCGGTCCAGCCGCGCCGACCGCCTCGTCGCCCCCACCCTCGTCCACCGCGACGCGCGGACGAGGCGCCGTCCTCGCCCGCTCTTCGGAGCCGGGCTGCTGTGGAGATCGGGCCTTCTTCGTCCCCACGCGGGATGGGGAGGTAAACGCCTCGCCCGCGTGGCGGAATAGCCCCGCTAAGGCCGCCATGCACCCGAAGTCGCCCCCCGGGGCGGCGGGGGGCGACGACGGCTCGGGCGGTAGGACCGCCGGATGCACCGCCGGTCCCACCTCCACCGGGCGCGGCGCCGATGCCTGCTCGTCCGTCTGACGCTCCTCCATTCTAAGGCCTCCCTCTGCGAACATGCACCCGGCACACGGTAAGTATGTTGGGCTAACCGTTCAATGCACCATCTGAACCGCTAGCCCTCGCTCCTACACGGGCATCCGTCACAAAAGAGCCCGGACCGTGCCAAAATGCCTGTCACTCCGCAGAGTGACTTTGGTTTCTTAACACTCGGCGAGAGTGACTTGTTTGGACCCCAACACTGTTGAGTATTGGGGTCCAAAGTGTTGTCTTGAAGCGGGCGGGCCCCGCAAAATTTTCTGCAGGGCTCCGCGACACGAATTTCAACCCCCCTCGCCACCATCGTAGATTCGTCCCCATAGCCTCGTCCCATACGAGCGATAGTGACCACAAGAGCATGAATGAGCAGGGGCGCAAAGAGGTATGGATACGAAGGTATAGGACGCATATGTGCAAAAACATTCATCTATGGCATGCATGTACGTGCCGTGCCGTGATTCATGCGATCATCATGGCGATTATGACTCATCACGCATATATGGCCGTTGTGACCACAAGAGCATGCATGAGCACGGGCGTCAAAGAGGTATGGATACGAAGGTATAGAACGCATATGTGCAAAAACATTTATCTATGGCATGCATGTATGTGCTGTGCCGTGATTCATGCGATCATCATGGCGATTATGACTTATCACGCATATATACCCATTTGTGATATATAACAATATACTCGGGGCTTGTGAACCACTTTGGTGAATTCACTTTACCAAAGTGATTCGCGAAAGTGGTTCATAAAATTCACACTGATGTAACGCGTATCGCGCTAGGTATTCTGAATCATTTATAGGTATATGATTGAGTATATAAGTGAGATTTTCCGTGCACTCAAAATGTAATAAGATCCGCATTTGATCGTGCGTCCCCGCGAAAAGTTTGAAGTGGGGTACGCCACATTTATTGTGTATTTATTGTTTTATTGTGCCGCACACGGACCAGCAGCGCGTTGATTATACGATTTATGCCACGGGCAAATTATGCTATCACCGCCAGATTGATAACTCTAAAATGTGAATCTTACGGTTCGAAGCACTCTTAAGACAGGAAATTGGTTCTCTACCCCCTTCAACCCTGGAAGCCCTAATGGAAACCCCTCGCGAAAGTGGCTCACCAAACCGGTTTTGTGATTCACCAAAGTGTGCTTCCACTTTCGCGAACCACGTTGGTGATGTGGCCTCACCAAAGTGGTTCACAAGTCCCGAATATCTATTTATCTGCGAGAGACACACACACACACATAAATGCACATATGTATATATATATATATCTATATATGTATATGAGCGATTGTGACCACAAGAGCATGAATGGGTGAACGCTGGGGGCGCAATACGACATGACAGGAAGGATTCGCAATCTATAGCCCGAGCAACTTCTCCAATCCAAAGTAATGCGAAGCTAGACACGCACCCGCCCGCGAACTGTCCGAGCTGAGCGAGCTTGGTTGGAGGATCCATCACCAAGTTTGCTATTTTTCATGGCGATGGAGTTTTCTAACCGTTCTATCTTTGCATCGATCACGATTTTGCAAACACACACACACATAAATGCACATATGTATATATATATATCTATATATGTATATGAGCGATTGTGATGACCACAAGAGCATGAATGGGTGAACGCTGGGGGCGCAATACGATATGACAGGAAGGATTCGCAATCTATAGCCCGAGCAACTTCTCCAATCCAAAGTAATGCGAAGCTAGACACGCACCGCCCGCGAACTGTCCGAGCTGAGCGAGCTTGGTTGGAGGATCCATCACCAAGTTTGCTATTTTTCATGGCGATGGAGTTTTCTAACCGTTCTATCTTTGCATCGATCACGATTTTGCAAACACACACACACATAAATGCACATATGTATATATATATATCTATATATGTATATGAGCGATTGTGACCACAAGAGCATGAATGGGTGAACGCTGGGGGCGCAATACGACATGGCAGGAAGGATTCGCAATCTATAGCCCGAGCAACTTCTCCAATCCAAAGTAATGCGAAGCGGAACACGCACCGCCCGCGAACTGTCCGAGCTGAGCGAGCTTGGTTGGAGGATCCATCACCAAGTTTGCTATTTTTCATGGCGATGGAGTTTTCTAACCGTTCTATCTTTGCATCGATCACGATTTTGCAAACACACACACACATAAATGCACATATGTATATATATATATCTATATATGTATATGAGCGATTGTGATGACCACAAGAGCATGAATGGGTGAACGCTGGGGGCGCAATACGATATGACAGGAAGGATTCGCAATCTATAGCCCGAGCAACTTCTCCAATCCAAAGTAATGCGAAGCTAGACACGCACCGCCCGCGAACTGTCCGAGCTGAGCGAGCTTGGTTGGAGGATCCATCACCAAGTTTGCTATTTTTCATGGCGATGGAGTTTTCTAACCGTTCTATCTTTGCATCGATCACGATTTTGCAAACACACACACACATAAATGCACATATGTATATATATATATCTATATATGTATATGAGCGATTGTGACCACAAGAGCATGAATGGGTGAACGCTGGGGGCGCAATACGACATGGCAGGAAGGATTCGCAATCTATAGCCCGAGCAACTTCTCCAATCCAAAGTAATGCGAAGCTAGACACGCACCGCCCGCGAACTGTCCGAGCTGAGCGAGCTTGGTTGGAGGATCCAACACCAAGTTTGCTATTTTTCATGGCGATGGAGTTTTCTAACCGTTCTATCTTTGCATCGATCACGATTTTGCAAACACACACACACATAAATGCACATATGTATATATATATATATCTATATATGTATATGAGCGATTGTGACCACAAGAGCATGAATGGGTGAACGCTGGGGGCGCAATACGACATGGCAGGAAGGATTCGCAATCTATAGCCCGAGCAACTTCTCCAATCCAAAGTAATGCGAAGCGGAACACGCACCGCCCGCGAACTGTCCGAGCTGAGCGAGCTTGGTTGGAGGATCCATCACCAAGTTTGCTATTTTTCATGGCGATGGAGTTTTCTAACCGTTCTATCTTTGCATCGATCACGATTTTGCAAACACACACACACATAAATGCACATATGTATATATATATATCTATATATGTATATGAGCGATTGTGATGACCACAAGAGCATGAATGGGTGAACGCTGGGGGCGCAATACGATATGACAGGAAGGATTCGCAATCTATAGCCCGAGCAACTTCTCCAATCCAAAGTAATGCGAAGCGGAACACGCACCGCCCGCGAACCGTGAGCAAGAGGGAGCGCCACGTGCTTGATATTCACGATGTTGGGATGCTTCCGGTGACGTACGCGACTTATCTCACCTACATATAGTTCAACATAGATAAGTTTCGCAATATTATCACCGTGAGGACCAGGCACTGCCGAACCTCGTGAATATCGCCCTTTCAAGATCCCTCGTAGCTATTCTCATTTCAAAAAGCATCTCGCCTTCTCGTGCCGGATAGAAAGCTTAAGTGAGAGCTAGGGCGCCAGCTTCGCCTTCAGCGAGCACTCGCTCGTTTTCAGAAACAGCGAGCTCTGCTTGAAGATGCTGTGCGAATCTAGTGTATCCTAAATCACTTTCCACTATTGTCTGACTCGAACTGGAGCCCCGCCGTTGTTTGTCAGCCCTCTGGGTTTGCTTGAGGGAAGTGCACTGCCGATACACGGTTTGGCAAACGCGCCAACTTGAGCTCGTGTGGGCGCATTACCCTCGTCTGCTAGCCTCGGCAAAATAAACCGAGTACCGAACTGAATGCTGAAACCATCTGATGAGATCCACGGTTGCAGTTCAATGGACTAACCCACATTCTCAGTTTGTGCGTAATGCGTTGTGATTTTGCCCCTGCTCATGGATTCACAACACGAAGGGCACGGTACAGAAGCCCTGCCCCTCAGCTTCATAGTCATATATATGACTTATGGCTCAATCCTAGCCCCAAGGGAGGGGCACCCGCTTAGTGTATGGGGGGTCTAGCGCCCCCTCTCCTAACCCAAATTTACAGCTGATTAAGGTTTGGTTTCTCAGCTACAGTCATGCTCAAGCATTCACAACACGAAGGGCACGGTGCAGAAGCCCTGACCCTCAGCTTCATAGTCATATATATGACTTATAGCTCAATCCTAGCCCCAAGGGAGGGTGACCCGCTTAGGGTATGGGGGGTCTAGCCAGTCACAAACGCCGGTCATAATACCTCACAAACATCCACCTATGGGCCTGTATACGCAAGTAAAACTGAAAGAGGGCGCGGTTAGCTACCGAAAGCTTTTTCATTTGCCCGCATCCGAGCTCTGTAGCTCATGCTACGAAATATCAAAGATGCCCTAGAAACAGCGGAGCCAGCGCCAGCTCGATGTTCACACGCGAATAGCAAACAAACATTCGCCCTATGGCCAACATACGACACGGAACCTAAAAGAGGAGGGGAATACCTTTTCAAAACAATCTCATTTGCTCGCATCCGAGCTCCATAGCTCCATCTAAGAATTATTCAAGTATACGCATTTCCTGAAAAGCACAAGCCAGCCACAAACGCCGGTCATAATACCTCACAAACATCCACCTATGGGCCTGTATACGCAAGTAAAACTGAAAGAGGGCGCGGTTAGCTGCCGAAAACTTTTTCATTTGCCCACATCCGAGCTCTGTAGCTCATGCTACGAAATATCAAAGATGCCCTAGAAACAGCGGGGCCAGCGCCGGCTCGATGTTCACACGCGAATAGCAAACAAACATTCGCCCTGTGGCCAACATACGACACGGAACCTAAAAGAGGAGGGGAATACCTTTTCAAAACAGTTTCATTCGCCCGCATCCGAGCTCCATAGCTCATGCAACGAACTAGCGAAGATGATGTTCACATAATTTAAGTAGCGCAATCTTCGAGGAGTAACCGCGCTTAAGCTATTGTCCTTGAGGTTGCAATGAGAACCTTCCACAAAAAACAACTGATACTGCTATTATGAACACAATATTCAACTCTCAGACCATAAAATAATTTGGTATCATGAGCGAGTCGGGAGCGAAATACGCTGTTGAGCTGCGGGCTGCCGAAGTCCTTTAGAAAAAGGTAGACAAATATCGTCTAATTTCTGGCTTTTGACAAGAAGTGCCAGAGTTTAGACGAGCTTCACAATCATCATGTAACGCAGAGTGACTTTTTTCTTAACACTCGAGAGTGACTTTGGGTGCGAGTCCCGGGTGGAGCTTTTTTTCTCAGGATTTTTCGAACCGCCGCCGAGAGTGCAAAAAGTTTGTCACTCTGCAGAGTGACTTTTTTCTTAACACTCGAGAGTGACTTTGGGTGCGAGTCCCGGGTGAAGTTTTTTTTCTCAGGATTTTTGGGACCGCCGATGCGAGTTCGAATTTTCGTCTTTTCTTTTAGTTATTCTACAACCTAAGTTCGTTTTTCTTAACACTCGCGAGCTTCGAACCAATAATGGCAGACTAGTGCATGCTGGGTACATGTGAACGCACCACCTTAGTACGTTTGTCACTCTGCAGAGTGACTTTTTTCGTCTTAACACTCGGCGAGAGTGACTTTGGGTGCGGGTCCCGGGTGGAGCTTTTTTTCCTTGGATTTTTCGGACCGCCGCCGAGAGTGCAAAAAAGTTTGTCACTCTGCAGAGTGACTTTTTTCGTCTTAACACTCGGCGAGAGTGACTTTGGGTGCGGGTCCCGGGTGGAGCTTTTTTCTCCGGAGTTTCTGGACCGCCGCCGAGAGTGAGAAAAATGTTTGTCACTCTGCAGAGTGACTTTTTTCGTCTTAACACTCGGCGAGAGTGACTTTGGGTGCGGGTCCCGGGTGGAGCTTTTTTTCCTTGGATTTTTCGGACCGCCGCCGAGAGTGCAAAAAAGTTTGTCACTCTGCAGAGTGACTTTTTTCGTCTTAACACTCGGCGAGAGTGACTTTGGGTGCGGGTCCCGGGTGGAGCTTTCTTTCTCGGGATTTTTAGGACCGCCGCCGAGAGTGAAAATGTGTTTGTCACTCTGCAGAGTGACTTTTTTTCTTAACACCCGAGAGTGACTTTGGGTGCGCGTCCCCTTTGGGGCTTTTTTTCTCCGGATTTTCGGACCGCTGTCACGGGGAGGCTGAAGTTCCCCCCCACTGTATGGGGGTTCAGCTCCTCCTAGCATCACCCCTTGCTGCGTGTGTCACTGGTCGTGTGTCACCGTATGACACACACCTGCTAGAAAACTCACTGCCGTAATTCTTCTATCAGTTTTGTATCACCGGTTTCCACCAGCCACTGCTTTCTGAGTCCCTGTTCAGTGATATCGCTATATATCTTCAACAATATATATACCAATTATCACCTGTTCTATCAGGTTATCGTCCCACTTCACGTGAGTGGTGATTCCGGTTGGTTCGGCTCGCTTCGGTTTATCCGATTCTAAAAACCGTCAGCACCGTTTTTTATTACCTTCAACGCGCAGATTAATTAACTGCGTACCGTCACAGCGGCATTTTTTCCGTCTCCGTTCCTCTTGCCGCTGCCGTTTATCGTGGGTTACCCTACCGTTTGTGACTGGGAATCTACGCACCGTCTCCGTCAGCTTTGGACATTCTGGATTATTTTCTGCCGAACATGTCTCAACAGCGCCAGATCGGGCTCGCTGAAGCCCTCCGTTCAGCAAGGCGGGCAAGTGCCACGCCGTCACCGTCACCCGTGGACTCCGGTGGTGCTACCCCGGGTCCCACGCGTCCGAGAAGAATTGTCTCCACCGCTTCTCTACGTTCGCGTCCATCATCGCTGCGGCCGTCTCCACTGCCGTCCGAATTCTTCAACGACCCGTCAGTCCTTGTCTCCACCCCGGTGGAGGAAGGCCGGGAAGAGGAGTATTTGGAGCAGCTCTCTTATGCCTTCACGTACTCCGCCGACATCATCGCGGTTTTACGTCCTGGGGGCTACAACCAGAAGCACGGCTATACCCTTGACACCGAGACTGCCGACACCGATTTCAACGCCTTACTCGCGGCCTTTCGACATGTGCTTTATCCCGTGTCCTTCCCCGAGTTCTCCAAGCTTCTGGACCTTGAGCACGACTACGACTTCTACCACGTGGTGCTCAACGAGATCGTTTTCACCGTCCTCCCCATCGTTCTTCGCGGTACGGCGCTCGCACTGTACACTGAGGCGGCTCGTTCCCACCCTGGGGACGGCCGTTACATTTTACAGCGCCTCCGCTACGAGGTTGAGGGGGTCCCCGATTCCGACTCCGACCGTTTTTGGGTTAAAATGCGCTCCTCCATCATCAACGAGCCCGACGACCCGTCCCCCCAGCTTACAGCTATCCGTACTCTTGGCGACAAGCACGCCAGGATTAACCCCGACTACAGCGAGGCCAAGAGGGTCAAGGACCTTTGGCACATCCTGACCAACTCGGCCAAGCAATCACCGTATGTCACCCCCTTGTACGTCAACGTCATCCGCGACTTGCGAGGTGGTGTGCCCTTCTCCTTCTCCACCCTCTGCCTGCGGATCCGCACCGTCTGGCGCGAGGAGCTTGACTTCGCCACCCCTGTGAAGGACACCGGCTACACCGTGCCTTCTGGTGGTGGTGGTGGTGGACGTGAGAAGAAGCCGTCCCTCAACTCCGTCTCCTTCAACCGTAACCCCGCCTACACCACCAAGCCCGTTGGTGAGTGGAAGGCGGAACCCGCTGGCGCCATGGTGAGGCGCTGGGTGGGCGTCGGCTACCCCTGCATTCTTTGCTTTCGCATGTGGGGTGTCACCGATGCGCACCCTGACACCCGTGGGTGCTGCCCTTACATGTGTAAGGAGGCATTCGGCGATGGGCGCGCGCCCGACACCGCGCTCCCCGCTGGGAAGCGGCCTCCGCCCCCAGACTTCGCTGCTGCCATCGCGGCATTCCGGGCACCGGACTGCCCTGCAGACGCCCCTCCGGTGGTGCCGGTCCCCCAGTCCGACACCCCTACGGACGTGGCAGTCATGACGTTCGTTGCCCCCGTGACCGACCCGTCACCGCCGCTCGCTCCGTTATCCGCATCTACGGCATGCGAGCCGGTGGTGCCGTCTGCGGAGCCACCGCTTACGCAACCGGCTCTGCACTTGGCATGCTCTGACCCCGACGAGGTACCCGAGGACTCCGATGGCGACGCCGCCCTTCATGGCTTCACTGGAGAAGAAGAGGACTTCGATTGGCCGGCTTTCCGAGAGACCCCGTGGATCCCTTCATTCAGCGGAGCGCCAACACCAAATGGACCGTAGAGCGGGACTAGCCCGCCTAGCCTGTTTAATTGTCTTTTAGGTGCCTAGGCAGCGCCCATGCACGGATGTGCTTCTAGCTGGGTTGGAAAAGGCCCCCTCGGCTTGGACACTAAATTGACAATTGGGTTAGGGTTTAGGGTTTTCCCTTGCTCTTGCATGGCCACTCACACCTTCGGGGTGAGGTGGTGTCACGGGGAGGCTGAAGTTCCCCCCCACTGTATGGGGGTTCAGCTCCTCCTAGCATCACCCCTTGCTGCGTGTGTCACTGGTCGTGTGTCACCGTATGACACACACCTGCTAGAAAACTCACTGCCGTAATTCTTCTATCAGTTTTGTATCACCGGTTTCCACCAGCCACTGCTTTCTGAGTCCCTGTTCAGTGATATCGCTATATATCTTCAACAATATATATACCAATTATCACCTGTTCTATCAGGTTATCGTCCCACTTCACGTGAGTGGTGATTCCGGTTGGTTCGGCTCGCTTCGGTTTATCCGATTCTAAAAACCGTCAGCACCGTTTTTTATTACCTTCAACGCGCAGATTAATTAACTGCGTACCGTCACAGCGGCATTTTTTCCGTCTCCGTTCCTCTTGCCGCTGCCGTTTATCGTGGGTTACCCTACCGTTTGTGACTGGGAATCTACGCACCGTCTCCGTCAGCTTTGGACATTCTGGATTATTTTCTGCCGAACATGTCTCAACAGCGCCAGATCGGGCTCGCTGAAGCCCTCCGTTCGGCAAGGCGGGCAAGTGCCACGCCGTCACCGTCACCCGTGGACTCCGGTGGTGCTACCCCGGGTCCCACGCGTCCGAGAAGAATTGTCTCCACCGCTTCTCTACGTTCGCGTCCATCATCGCTGCGGCCGTCTCCACTGCCGTCCGAATTCTTCAACGACCCATCAGTCCTTGTCTCCACCCCGGTGGAGGAAGGCCGGGAAGAGGAGTATTTGGAGCAGCTCTCGTATGCCTTCACGTACTCCGCCGACATCATCGCGGTTTTACGTCCTGGGGGCTACAACCAGAAGCACGGCTATACCCTTGACACCGAGACTGCCGACACCGATTTCAACGCCTTACTCGCGGCCTTTCGACATGTGCTTTATCCCGTGTCCTTCCCCGAGTTCTCCAAGCTTCTGGACCTTGAGCACGACTACGACTTCTACCACGTGGTGCTCAACGAGATCGTTTTCACCGTCCTCCCCATCGTTCTTCGCGGTACGGCGCTCGCACTGTACACTGAGGCGGCTCGTTCCCACCCTGGGGACGGCCGTTACATTTTACAGCGCCTCCGCTACGAGGTTGAGGGGGTCCCCGATTCCGACTCCGACCGTTTTTGGGTTAAAATGCGCTCCTCCATCATCAACGAGCCCGACGACCCGTCCCCCCAGCTTACAGCTATCCGTACTCTTGGCGACAAGCACGCCAGGATTAACCCCGACTACAGCGAGGCCAAGAGGGTCAAGGACCTTTGGCACATCCTGACCAACTCGGCCAAGCAATCACCGTATGTCACCCCCTTGTACGTCAACGTCATCCGCGACTTGCGAGGTGGTGTGCCCTTCTCCTTCTCCACCCTCTGCCTGCGGATCCGCACCGTCTGGCGCGAGGAGCTTGACTTCGCCACCCCTGTGAAGGACACCGGCTACACCGTGCCTTCTGGTGGTGGTGGTGGTGGACGTGAGAAGAAGCCGTCCCTCAACTCCGTCTCCTTCAACCGTAACCCCGCCTACACCACCAAGCCCGTTGGTGAGTGGAAGGCGGAACCCGCTGGCGCCATGGTGAGGCGCTGGGTGGGCGTCGGCTACCCCTGCATTCTTTGCTTTCGCATGTGGGGTGTCACCGATGCGCACCCTGACACCCGTGGGTGCTGCCCTTACATGTGTAAGGAGGCATTCGGCGATGGGCGCGCGCCCGACACCGCGCTCCCCGCTGGGAAGCGGCCTCCGCCCCCAGACTTCGCTGCTGCCATCGCGGCATTCCGGGCACCGGACTGCCCTGCAGACGCCCCTCCGGTGGTGCCGGTCCCCCAGTCCGACACCCCTACGGACGTGGCAGTCATGACGTTCGTTGCCCCCGTGACCGACCCGTCACCGCCGCTCGCTCCGTTATCCGCATCTACGGCATGCGAGCCGGTGGTGCCGTCTGCGGAGCCACCGCTTACGCAACCGGCTCTGCACTTGGCATGCTCTGACCCCGACGAGGTGCCCGAGGACTCCGATGGCGACGCCGCCCTTCATGGCTTCACTGGAGAAGAAGAGACTTCGATTGGCCGGCTTTCCGAGAGACCCCGTGGATTCCTTCATTCAGCGGAGCGCCAAAACCAAATGGACCGTAGAGCGGGACTAGCCCGCCTAGCCTGTTTAATTGTCTTTTAGGTGCCTAGGCAGCGCCCATGCACGGATGTGCTTCTAGCTGGGTTGGAAAAGGCCCCCTCGGCTTGGACACTAAATTGACAATTGGGTTAGGGTTTAGGGTTTTCCCTTGCTCTTGCATGGCCACTCACACCTTCGGGGTGAGGTGGTGTCACGGGGAGGCTGAAGTTCCCCCCCACTGTATGGGGGTTCAGCTCCTCCTAGCATCACCCCTTGCTGCGTGTGTCACTGGTCGTGTGTCACCGTATGACACACACCTGCTAGAAAACTCACTGCCGTAATTCTTCTATCAGTTTTGTATCACCGGTTTCCACCAGCCACTGCTTTCTGAGTCCCTGTTTCAGTGATATCGCTATATATCTTCACCAATATATATATCAATTATCACCTGTTCTATCAAAAGGTCAGGGTGAATATAATTTGGAAGCATAATTGGAATGTAATGTGTTTAATTAAAGCAAAGTACCAAACAAAGGAATAGTATAGTTGTAATCTCAAATTTAAGGGCACATTAACAATAACAAGCAAGATAAATAGTTGGGACATTTGAAGCATTTACCAATTGGCATATTTAATGTCAAGGCTAGGATTTGGAAATTTGGGGTATTATTAAGAAAATACTTTGGTAAGATTTGAGGGTTGGCAATGCAGCTAAACTAAAATGTTATCTATTTACTACAACTACAGGTCATTAAGATATCGAATGCAGGATTCCTCCGTTGACACCCTTTTCTCGCAATTTCTGGAGAGCGGGAGGAATGTTTGTTTGAAGATGTGGGAACTCCCGGATCTTTGCATTCAATGATGTGATAGCAAGTCTTCTGACCCTCAACTCTTCAAGACGAAGTGATTTCAGGAAGTTATCCTGATCGATTGCATGTCCTCCGAAGTGAGGTCCAAAGAGAGGATTGTTGTGTTTGTCAGTACGAAACGATTTGAAAAAAGGAAGTGCACTACTGCTAGGTATGCCTGACATGTTTGAACCTGCCAATCGGTATGATACAATCTGATTTTGTAGGATGTGAGTGAGGTTGCCATCCCTCCAGATTACAACATACAATTCCTCGTCGACGACACGCTTGAGGTCAAGACTATCTCTGAGGGCTCTGGCTTTCTGAATTGTTGAAAGCTTAGAGAACGGTATGACCACACCAAAAGCCGGAATATCTCTGGCGCCACCTGTAAACCAAAGGAGCAAAATAGAAGGATATCAAGGTAACATGGTTAATGTGATGTCAAGGATGGGAATTATTAGATGGACACAAATCACAAATCGAAAATAACAAACTCACCTTCAGAGAAAAACATGCGAATCGTTTGCCCTTCATAACCGACTGGAATTGGGTGCCCAGCTGGGTTTTGCGAAGTGTGAGGATGTTGAGCAAGTAGAGTTTCAATCTCTTTTGGTGTATGGTACCTGTTGAACGATGAATGAGATAAGTGATTGCATATTAATAAATACAAAACTAGGCGAATGATAATAGCTAAGAGAAATTTACCTTAAGGGTCCAACGCCAATGTCCTTCTTGAGGAATAATGACATCGGTCTAGGTTTTTTGGCCAATCTCATAGGAATAGATGGTTTGCCAAGTCTTCGATTCTCTTTATTCTTTGCTGAATTTGCAATTTTTTGCAGTGGAAGAGCAAACTGGTGTTGATCGCAACCGTGTTTTTCATGATATGGAAGAGGTAGCACCTGAAAGCAAAAAATGGTCAAGATTGAGTTTGATGAACAATGTGAAAAAGAAACACAAGGCAATTTGGAATAATATGTTAGTGAGCATACCTCGCCCGCAATGGTTGGTGGCTTCACCCCCAGCAAGTCGGGATGGATATTGATGTTGAATGAGGTGCATGTTTTTGACTCCTTCAAGCCATCTACCAACACCAAAGTCCCGAAAGCTCGATATGAAGTATTAGTCCTTGCAGAGCTTCGTGCAAAGGGCTTGTTAAAACCCTCGGGTGCAAACGGATTGCCATCAGCAATAGACGCGCTGACAATAGCCAATTCTGTTGCAATGAGTTGTCGATGTGCAGCAAGTGCAAGGAGACGGACATCTACTGAAGCCACTTCATTGGCCATCCGAGTGCTGTTCTTACCAGCTCTGCAAGCGCGTGATGTCGTGTTTAAGCACTCAACAGCATGCCTTGGTCCAGCACCTGTCGACCTCCCCAAACAAAATTAAACATGTCGACCTCCCCAAACAAAATTAAACAACAGGCTGTATGGATGGAGTATTAGTCAATATAGTCTTCAATGTAACCATGCAAGAATTGAAAAATTATTCACATTGCAGGGACATGAATCAGGAGTGCATTTGAAGCCAAGCCTGAAACAACTTACCAGGGAATGCTCTGTTGAGTGTTTTCTCATGCCCAAGTAGTTCCAACAAGGTCATGTCAGCAAAGGTATCATCGTATGAGATGGTCGAGTCTTCGTTTTGAGTAAGTCCGATTAGCATACACACGTGGTCCACTGGACTTGTGAGTGGATCCAGTCGAACTGGCCAGAGGTTTTTTACTGTGCACTCTTCCTGGTTGTCCTTGGTGTCCCATATTCTCAGGTTAGCCTCATTATCCCAGAGAAGTACCTGTGAAGTGTGAAGTCAAATTGTTGAATGAGTGGCAAATCAGTTGTTATTTGATTATATTAAGCCGAGTATTATATGGAAGGTGATTAGAACATGGTCAATAGCTGTAATGAACATAGTATGACACATGTTGGTCCAACGATATTAATACTCTTAGAGCATATCACAGGTCGTCTAGCTGAATGAAAACAGTCAATGCATGACAATAAACACGGTTAGTGTAGACACGTGGAATGATTGGTGGGCACATCGATTGTCATGCATGAGTGCAAAACGACTACCAACCTGACTCAGTGGGTTGTGTTAGGAGTGAGTGTTGAGTTATTAAACTACAACTCACCTTGAGAGGGCGCTCCTGCCAACTTTCATATGGCACAATTAATGGTTCATCAAATTTTCGTACATTTATTCGTACATTAAGAGTGTCAGAGGCGCGGGTGCTTGCGAAGCAAATAATCCCACTGCCGTCTACGAAATTGATACTGTAAACAGCTCTGGTGGTTTCAGGATCTGTACACAACAATACAAAACATTAGTTTATTCGATGATGATAGTGACAAACTTGAATTTGAAATCAAGGACGTGATTGAAGTTACCTTGTGCGTTGTAAAATGGATATACATTCTTCATGGCGTACTCGACATTTGGATGGTAGGTTAAATGGCCAGATGTGCCAAGTCCAAGTAGCAGTACCCTTGAATCCAGAGTAATATCGGACCACGTTTGACGTGGTGGTGTATCGTTGCGCGCTATTAAAAGACCAAGTTTCTTCCCAAGAATTTGAGTAGAGGACATGTACACAGGATTTGCATTCACCCATTCGTTGAGGAGATTGAACTCAGTGACGAGACAAGGACCTCCCTTCCTTATCTTTCCTTTGGTGGATATTGTCGCTCGATCGCCAAGGGCCTGGAAGTTCAGGATACGTACGTTGGCCTTGGTCACCAAAAGTGGGTCTAAGACATTTAAAGCTTGGTCTAGTATTTCTGATGCCTCAGGCATTATCAGCACTCAACGTTGACAAGGATACTGCACACCATAAAGCACAATGACAAAATTAGCAGGTTGTAAATAAATGATAAAATTCAAGTGTACATATCGGTAATAATATTAATGGTAATTTAGTTGAATTCACTCACCTATAAGATAATGGGCTTCAAATTATTGAATGAATTGCGGCAATTTACCGGCAAGTCATCATTCCACCATCATTGATCCCGATAAGCGAGGACATGTTATCTAGTAGGGCTTGGTGAGCCCTACTGATCACAAGACAAGCTTGCTGTCATCCTTTACCACAGGAAGACGTGTGGGCTTTCCTCATCACAGGAACGCTGGTGCCTCGGACAGGTGCTTAAGCCCTATCCAAAAACAGGCTTGATGGGCCAACAATGTATAAAATGGTGGGGGTCCACCACACAAAGTGGGTGGACAATCCTCATCCACATAGTGGCTTATCCTCATCCACAGGATAGTTAGTGGGCCATCTTTATCTCCAAGACTGGCTTGTTGGTCATCCTTTACCACAGGAAGACGTGTGGGTCTCCTCATCCACAGAACGTTGGTGGGCCTTTGGACAGGTGCTTAAGCCCTATCCAAAAACAGGCTTGATGGGCCAACAATGATAAAATGGTGGGGGTCCACCACACAAAGTGGGTGAACAATCCACATCCACATAGTGGACTATCCTCATCCACAGGATAGTTAGTGGGCCATCTTTAGCTGCAAGACTGGCTTGTTGGTCATCCTTTACCACAGGAAGGCGTGTGGGCCTCCTCATCCACAGGAACGCTGGTGGGCCTTTAGACAGGTGCTTAAGCCCTATCCAAAAACAGGCTTGATGGGCCAACAATGTATAAAATGGTGGGGGCCCACCACACAAAGTGGGTGGACAATCCTCATCCACATAGTGGCTTATCCTCATCCACAGGATAATTAGTGGGCCATCTTTATCTCCAAGACTGGCTTCTTGGTCACCCTTTACCACAGGTAAACGTGTGGGTCTCCTCATCCACAGGAACGCTGGTGGGCCTTTGGACAGGTGCTTAAGCCCTATCCAAAAACAGGCTTGATGGGCCAACAATGTATAAAATGGTGGGGGTCCACCACACAAAGTGGGTGGACAATCCTCATCCACATAGTGGCTTATCCTCATCCACAGGATAGTTAGCGGGCCATCTTTATCTCCAAGACTGGCTTGTTGGTCACCCTTTACCACAGGAAGACGTGTGGGCCTCCTCATCCACAGGAACGCTGGTGGGCCTTTGGACAGGTGCTTAAGCCCTATCCAAAAACAGGCTTGATGGGCCAACAATGTATAAAATGGTGGGGGTCCACCACACAAAGTGGGTGGACAATCCTCATCCACATAGTGGCTTATCCTCATCCACAGGATAGTTAGTGGGCCATCTTTATCTCCAAGACTGGCTTGTTGGTCACCCTATCACAGGAAGACGTGTGGGCCTCCTCATCCACAAGGAACGCTGGTGGGCCTTTGGACAGGTGCTTAAGCCCTATCCAAAAACAGGCTTGATGGGCCAACAATGTATAATGTCAATAATGTCAATGAACAATGTATTCATGACCGTGGTCGTTAAACTTTGCAATTAATTGTTGATTTCAAGGTTTTTTGGTTGAAAATGTAGTGCGAACTACAATGAGGATAAAGTGTACATATAGAAAAGTTGGCTCGGGTCTGGACCCATTGGAAAAGGAATTTCTCTAAATGTTTGATGGTTATAATTGTCTACAAGCACCCATGAATGATCATGCTTTACAGAAATGTAGAAATGAGATCCAGTATAATGAGCAACTCCTGTCAAATCATATCTATGTGTATAACCATTGGCCAGATTCAATATATTTTCAGTTGCAGATGGGATGATGTTGACATCTGGAGTGTTGCTTCTGATGGTTGCAACATTAATGATGATAGAAGTTGGAGGGGAATTTATCAGTTGGTAAACGTGTTCGGTCTTGGACAAATTGTCTGCGACATCAGTAATCGCTAAATTGTCTGTAAGGGTTTCACTGACAAGGGATACACACCGTGAACATGTGAAAACACGGGGGAGTTTAGTGTCCAATTCGATCAACTTGAAAGGATCTACGTGATCACATTTGAATAAATGACGGTATGTGTATAAGATATTTGAACACCATGAATGTGGACTCCAGGGACAAGCAAATTTAACCTTAGTTTTTTCAACATTGCAAGCGGTGCATTTGTAATGCTGTTGGATATGTAGGGCTACAATGTCAGAAGATTTTGAATAAATTGTTCTAAGGGTGGCATGTAATGACCCAAAGGATCCATTGGCACCAGCTTCATGCAAGGTGACATGATGTCGTAATTTATTCCTAGAAGAAGAAATATCTTTGGCAATTCCTCGATATCGAGCCCATAAACTATCATACACTAATTGAGTAAGGGTGGGATCGGTTGACGAAAATATGTATTTGGTACATAGATGATATAACCATTCGATGCATGGATCAATGAAGCAGGAGTTGGCCTCCCAAGGAATGTGCACCATTGATGTATTGACTGGTAATAAAGTATTTACAGGGTTAATCGATGTAGTAGACGACATTTCTGCAGGATTACCATTTGTATCTATATTTTCTACAGCAATAGGTGTTTTAGTATACACTAAGATGTATGCGTCTTTTGCCAAACTTGATAGTGTAATGTGAGACACATTGTGATCGTCACATTGTAACCAACCTCCATTTTGCTGGACAATACAAGTTGTATAGTGTCCAGAAGAAACATTGTTACCGAAATGCTTGACCACTCCTATTAATTTATAGGTTACATCTTGTGATGTAACTTTGAGGTCTTTTGAGGTCAATGTTTGTGTAATTGAGACGTGTATAGGCAATTTTTTACCATGGTTATCATATTTCGCAATCAATATGACTAAAGTTTTTGGCAGTTGTTCAATAGTTTTAAGTTGCATGTTATTATTACTGTTTATGTTGCACACTGGGCATTGCCAAAGAATGTTGGTACAACCTAGAGCATGATTAATACAAGCTTTCAAGGATATATTAGGCTTAGATGTAGGTACATTTAAAATGAAATTTGTGTCTTGAATTGAATTATGTACATGCCCGGTACAAGGATGATTTGTACACCTTTGTGTATATTTGTACGTTCCTTGAAATGATGTTTTTGGTAAGCTAGGATGAAGTAAATTGAGTAGTTTTACCAAGAATTCTCCTGCATCATGTTGAGATGAGTTGTTGTATTGTGGAATTAATTGTCGAATATTAAATAAACATGATTCAGGTTGAGCGGAAACGCCCGTTGATATTTGAGTTGACAAGGAATGAAAAGACAAAATTAGCTTACGAATGGTGTCACTTGTTTGAGTGGTGGATGCAAATTGATTTAAGTAACCAGGAACTTTTGTCAATATGTGCATCACTGCAGAAAAGTAGCATGTGTTTCCAAGGTTTGGAATTCCACTAAGTGATACACTATTATTTGATACAGCAGTGTGTTGTTTAAGTGGAATTTTGGGAGATACCTTGGAAGGTTTTTTAGGATCTACAGATATAGATTCCGTGGTGACAAACACCATTGGTGTATCAATGTAAACATCAACGTGTTTGTCTTTTAGACAAGCTAATCTCTCATACTCTAGTTGAATTGATTTTCTCATAGAAGCGTGCCGATTTGAGGCGAAATGAAAGTTAAGTAAGGGGCTTATCAAAAACACATTCTCAATGGATTGTGCCCGTGATATTGCGACATATTCCAAACCTGGGGCAAAGCATTGTTTCTCATTCTCAGTGGGACACACGACTAATCCGTGTTTTGCAGTTAATCCTTGGCTTTTGTGTATGGTTATACAATGAGCTGTCTTCAACTTTAGTTGTTTACGTACATACTTTTTTGATAGCTTTGACCGACTTGCCTCAGCGACAAATGGCACAATTCTGGGGATTGTTAAACTGACTGACTCTCCTTGATAACCCCATCCATCTCCGCCATCCATTTGTACAAACACAATTGGAATTTCGTAGTTATCCTTGATAGCATCTGTTACTGATGGCATATTTTTTTCATATGGTTTTCCTGAGAAACCAAAACCAACTACAGTGCCTTGGGCGCCGTTGTACAGTCCTAGTTGTGTTCCTGAATTGCTTGTACTCATCACTCTACTTCCGATGGCTAAATCAAGATGCACATCTTGTACATCATTATGGTCTGGCAAACCTTTAGACGTGCTTTTAGAAATTTTGGACAACTCATATTGTTGTTCTTCAGTTACTACATCACCATTTGACGAGTAATGCCGCGCATGTATCCTAAAGTGTGTGTTTCCCGATTTCACTAAATTTTCAAAACAAATTTTGTTGATTTCATTAACCTTATCATGCGACGCAGCAACCCACATTGCATCTTGAGGAGCTTTTTTTTGAGCTTCACTTACACTTCCACACAAACAATGTTTCCACAATTTTGCAAATTGATCTAGTGAAGGAAGTCCTACTCGAGCCGCCTTACAGAACTCTGCTAAAAATGGCAATGGACTTCCTTTTTTTGACTGATGTCTAACATTTTCAGTAAGCTCAATGTATGATGTAATGGAATTCCAAATTTTTTTGCCTTGCACACATGCACTATAATACTCTGGGTTGTTTGTTCTTAATGTTGGATTTTGATACACAGCTGTACCAAATGCCGGTAATTGATAAAGATCACCCAAAATGATTACATGAATTCCACCAAAAGGTAATTGTTTATCGGTGCTATTGTCCGGTGATGATTTTACAGCACACATACGTTTATGTATATCATATAATTCGGCTAAACCAATCATGGATATTTCATCGATTATCAATAGTTTGCAATCCTTTAATTTACGCGACAAACTATCTGCTTTGTTTTGAGATAAAGGAGCACTTATATTGCCATCTGTAGGTGTTTTTTGAAATGCGCTTTGCCATGTATACCCAAATATATTAAAGGCTGCATTGCCTGTAGGAGCTACAACTAAGGTGCTTCCATGTAAACCGCTTGTTTTGCCATATATTAGTTGTGCTTTCTTTTTAATGGTTTTTATTAGGAAACTTTTTCCAGTTCCACCTTCACCTGATATGAACATTCTAAGTTGATTGGAATTTTCACCGGTCAAGTGGGATGTCACTTTGTCATATGCACATTTTTGCATGTCAGTCATACCAGTGATCAGTTGGTCAATTGCACTTTCTTCATCTTCTTCATTTGATAATGGCACCCTTGTGCCAGCTCGTATCAGTTCAAGTTCTTCATCGGTTGTCGCTCGATTATCGTTTTGTAACGAATTCAAATGAGCCTTTAAATTGTTGGCAACAAAATTAGCAAGGTAAGCTTTTTGGTTAATTGAAATGTCAGTAAAAATGTTACCGAGGTTGTTTTCAAAACTGTATTGTTGTTGTGGGGTGTCAGCAAATTCGTGTTTTGAGGAACACTCAGGCTGATAATCATTTTCACAAGTATCATTTGACATGTCATGTGTCGGGGTTCCAGTTTGTTTTAAAATATCTTCACTTGCTTTTATCGTTTCTAGAGTTGATAAGACGTAGGCTGGTAGCATTTTATTTTTTATTAGTGTATCTAGTTGTTCAATGGCAGTTGTTGATACTCCGAGCATTTTTTCCTCTTGACCATTAGGCCAAATTGAATGCAAAAGCAACGTGCTGTAACAAGACTCTTCATTTGTCAAGTCAGCTGGATAGTATGGACATAATGAAATAACCTTAGGCTTATTATAAGGAGTGAACACTACGTTTGATACTCTAAACTTCACCAATTCTGATGGAACACCTTCACCTGACATATTTATTAAGAGTGGATTTTCTTTGACATGATTATCACTTGGATACTTTTTGGGATTATATTCTCGAAATGAGAAGTACGTCAACAATTGGTGAAATGTAATTTTGCAACCGCCGACTGTATTTTGTTGTTTAACAAATTTGGTGTAAGCTTGTCGCCGTCCTTTTTGTGTAGAAGGGGACATATCAATCGCAGACTCTTGTTTGTGCATTTCACTTAGTTTAGTTTCATCCGTGATGACGGATGATGGGATTTGATGTTGTTTAGCTGTGTTAATACTAAGGACTCCTCTGGAACATTGTACAAAAGGAAGACGGAGTAGTGTCCAACAAGCTTGCATCGCACCTACTTGGGTAGATTCAACAAGAGCATTTGCAACGGTAGATAACCGTTGTTTGTCTGTGATATTATTGCTTCTAATGATCAAGGTGGCTACCTTTTTGGTAACAAGGTTACGAAGTACAACTGAATCTGGTGCCTCTGCTTTAGAACAGTAAGATGCACAATACTCTGCAGCACCGACATCGTTATCAATATATTTTATATCCATGTTGCCGCCAGCAGCAATCGCTAGTAGTGGATTGATAATGTAATTATTCAACCAAAGATTATTTCGGGGTGGGTGTACATGCACACGCTTTCTACCTCTCCCATCCTTTTCTTCCACAATTGTGGCAGAATGAGGGTTTGTTTTGCGACATATCCAACCCAAGGATGAAAATCCAAAACGACAAACCTTGTTAAAAGACCTTGTGCTATATTTAAAGCAAGTTTGGGTGCATCTATGCATTTGATTAGCAATTTGTAACCGGCGATACCATATTTGTACCAATTTCTGACCGATACCAGTTTTCGCAGTTTCATATGTGGAAGTAATTTTTTGAGGAGATGTTGTTTGTGTAGGAATGCTTTGTTGGATGGTAGTGTCATCATGTGTGTCTTTCGGTAGGGGGTCATTTAGTAAAATTTCTGAAACATTTATGGGCACACATTGGGGTTCTGTTTTTAAAGGTAAATGAAGTGAGGAAGCGTGGTCTACATGCGGAGGTGGGTCAGATTGTGCATCAGCATTGAAATTTGTTTTTGAGGTAGGATGATTGGCCTGATTTGAGGATCGTGGTGTGTTTTTGTGAGTTGAGGGTGGTGTAAAGTCTAGTGGTATGCCATTCATATATAAATTGAATTCAGACTTACAAGGGTGATCTTGTTCTTTAAAATAACTTCGGGCTGGCAACCATGATGCATGCTTTTCTTGCATTTTGTCATCATCAATGATTCCGTCATTCATTGTGAAGACATCATCGGCGTCATTTCTGTCCATTAGATTGCATGTGATTACTTTTTCAACACAACGTAACACTTCCTCTTGTTTTTCAGGGTCTTTTGATGACAAATTTGTTTTATAGATTTTGTCAATTAGGTTTGAAATCCATAACAAGCTATGACAGTGTGGCGACCCTCGCATTTGAAACTCTATTCTTCTCCACCAGTCGACAACAGTTTGTCCGAATGGTTTAGATTTAGAATGGGCAATTAATCGTTCCCATATACATTCTTGTTTTTTATAAAACAACCGACATGCCAAGGCTGGATGATCTCTGAGTAAATTTATCCTTTCTGCTTGGGGTATTTCATTTCCAAGTGTGTCATATTGTTCAGGGACTGGAATTTGTGATTGATCTCGAGAAATTGTGGAATACAATCGATTATGATGTCTGTCCGCTGGCGCAAAAGTTAAAAAGTATCGTAAAGAGCTACCCATTTGCATGAGTTTGCTACTAACCATGGATAACAACTTGCGTCTTTCGTGTTTAATATAAACAGGGGTTCCTGGCAAGCTGCGACCATATGGTACAAGTCGAGCGAGAACCATTTCAATTTGTTGCTGCAATTTTGTTTTAGTTGGCGTGGATAAGGTTGAAGCAGCTTTATTCTTCAACATTTCTAATGCCCCGATTACTTGTTCAACAGTTACTTTATCGGATGTAAGTGGATCGGTGTCATCTGCGGTGTCAGGTTCATGTTCGTCTAGGTGTTCTTTGGCAGCAACAGTACTCACACCTCCTATTTTCCTGCGCATTATATATGTGTAGAAACAAAAAATATAGGTTGCACATTTTTGAAATCTTCTATCACCACCTCGTTCTAAGGTGACTTTAACGAAGTCATTATTATCAAGACCATGCATGTCACTTGGGCCACCTACGCCGTATGGAAACAAATTAGGGAAACATTTTTCGTAAAAAAAGCTGTCATTGTGCGGATGGGCAAACTTGAAAGTGGAATCTCTAGTCATAACAGGGGTTGGTTTTTTAGTTGCAACCTCTGCAAGATGGTTTAATTCGGTTAACGGATTTGTGCTCGTTTGCAGTAGAATTTCAGTTATTTCACCATCTGGATCAGGAATATGTTTATCGCATACACCTTCAACATTATCGTCAGTTATATTCTCTTTATAAGCTTCGCTTACAGCATGATCTTCTTCATCGTCCATTTCAAATTGTGGTACTTGTGATGATTCTTCATTGCATAAATCACTGAAATCGATTGTCAATTCTCCCTGTTCAATTGCTGTTTTATATAGATGATTATTTATTGTTAGCCATTGCAGTGCTGTTTTCACACGATTTGGCCTGAAAATGTGATCTTTATTATTCTTACTCTTAGGATGTCGTAAAATACAAGTTGAGTCAATTTCAGGCATACGAGGCAACTTTTCAGCTATTTTAGCGACGTCATTTACTACAGTATATCTTGATCCACTTTTAGACCCCCTACAACCATAAGAGGGCAAAGTGGTTATATTTAATATTGGATTGAATAACGCTATCATGGAAACTTCAACCACATTTAGATTTAAAAGTTCATCGGGAATAAACCCAGGCCACAAGAAGTTTAAGGCTGCCTCCTTTGGAATAAAGTTGTCATCGCCATTACCATTGCCATTCTGTGTGTTCTTTGCTGCCTTAGGTTCATCATCCTCATTTGAATTAGAATCTATATCCTCATCGTCATCGATATCAGAATCAAACCTAGGCAGTTGTTTACGTTTTTTAGTGGCGGTGGCTGCATCACATCTTGTGCCATCATCTACAAACGAAAGAATATCGGTCTCAATCATTGGGCCTGATTTCATTTGTTTATAACACTTTTTACATACGTGAGATCCCAACTTCAAGAACCCGCTATCATCAAAAGCATTTTGATAAGCTGTTGTGCTGGAATTGACACTACGACTAGTTCGTACAGTCTAGTGTCATTCCTGTATGTCATCTTCGGTGGTCAGCCTGTGTCACTCATCTCGGGTATATATCGTTTGTATATCCGAGTTTAGTGATCCGTTGTTTCACCGTCGGCAGCGGGTCCCCACTGCCTGAGCTGCTGTTTCCAGCAGGTTATGGCCCCTCTCACGTTCGCGTGAACTGAATTTTAGCGTAGAATTTTATTTTATTTCCGCCCTATCTTTCGGTTAAGCGTCTCCACGCCTTGTGGGACGCTTCGGAGCAGATTCTACGTATTTTCTGGAGGCGGCTGCTTACGGCTTTGGGAATTCGACGGAGTGGTACTCTTCAGCTATTTTCATTTGCGATCTCTATTTGGATTTGTATTCGTTTCTTTATTCGATTATGACTTCATCTCAGATTTTGGAGAGTGAAGAGCTCCTAGCTCTTTTGGGATCTATCGACACTGGTTTTGCGAGGGTCTCAGCTCTCAAAAGATCGCAGCTCGTTTCCTTGTGCACCTCCATGCATGCGGCTATTTCGCATTTCCGTGAGGCGGCTCAGATTTCGGCAGTTTCGAACGAGAATTTTCCGGTAGTATTGAACATCTTGGTGGCTGGTGAGCCACAAGTTGGTGGTGTTTCGGCCGAGACCGCTGTTTCTGGAATTTCGAACGGACAGTTTTGCGATGTTGGAGTGGGGGAATCGCCGGCTCTTTTGGCGACAAAATCAGTTTCAACTCAAGTTTCCACCACTAGACCCTTGCCTAGTGCCACTAGGGCAAGCGAGATGGTGCCACAGGCCCCTCCTGTGGTAACCGAAGTTCACTATGTCCATGCACCTCCCATTGTGCCTCCCTATATGGGCTCTGGGGTTATTCGCAGTTATGAGGAGTATTTGCTTAGTGAGGATGAGGATGAATCGGAGTACCCACTTGGGTATTTCGATGATTCCAGCGACAGTTGTGAGGAGGAAGAGGAGCCAGATGGCCACTTGGCCGCTCCGCATTTTTCGTCCGATCGATTGGAACGGGATTTCGAGCTGGACACAGGTTTTCAGCAGAATTCTTATGGCGGAAGTTTCGAGGCCCCACTTGGGGAAGAGTTTTTACCGCAGAGTGCGTTTCATGTGGGCACACTTTCTTTTGAGGGTGAGCCTATTGTGGACGAAGAGGATGTCTACACCGCAGAGGAGTGGGCTGCCTGGGAGGCAGGAGCCCACGATTCCGTTGGAACTGGTGGTGCAGAATGATGAAGATTCTTATTGTGAGGATGATGCTAGTTACGATTCTGATGATGACTACTATTAGTTCTTTAAACAGACAGGCGGTGTTCCTTTTGGCATTTCTCCACCACTTGCTGTAGTTTTGGGCAGAGGATGTTGTTGAAATTCCCACCACTAGCGGGCAGCTTTACCGATTGAGACGAACATTTTTTTATGGCAAGAGGCCTTACAGTTCGCAGAGATATCAAAGCTAAACCGACAGGCGGAATTCTTTTAGCATTCTCCATCACATGCAGACAGGCGAGATTTGTGGGAACACCCACCACTAGCTGGCAGAGCATTAATTTTAGCAGACCAGAATGGTCCTAGCAATTTCCTAGGCTTAGCAGTATTATTTTGCTAGCCTGTACATTCATCTTGCCACCTGTGACTTTGACTAGCTCCCTAGAGTTAACATCTTGACATTTCTCTGTAAACTCTAGTAGCTAGGGTGGTGAGTGTCACTAGCTGGTCCACCTCAGATGAGGTGGTGTGCTGGAATTGACACTACGACTAGTTCGTACAGTCTAGTGTCATTCCTGTATGTCATCTTCGGTGGTCAGCCTGTGTCACTCATCTCGGGTATATATCGTTTGTATATCCGAGTTTAGTGATCCGTTGTTTCACCGTCGGCAGCGGGTCCCCACTGCCTGAGTTGCTGTTTCCAGCATGTTGTGTATATGCCATCTTCATTTGATGTCAAATCAGTGAATTTCTTGACAAATTGGGATATAGATTGTTCTAAATTACTCTTTGTTTCTGCATCCTTACGTGTGCATTGCATCTCATCTAACCCTCCTTCATGTAGACATACACAGCAGGTGCAAAATGTGGTTGCTTTAGAATACTCATCAAAGTAAGCTTTTGCGTCCATATTTTCAACTGACTTTTTGTTGTCAAACACCTCTGATGCTAATTTTTTCCTAGCTCTACAATCATTTTGTCTTTTGACAGCTTTTGCATTTATCTCTTCAGGTGATTGCCTCACTTTCTTGTTTTGGGCTTCCGTATTGGTAGGGTAGGGATCAGTTGGTGACGCAAGTTCCTGTTGAGATGCTAACACATCTTGCCTAGAAGGTACGTATGACACTTCTTCTGCCATACACATGTTCTTGGCGTGTTCTGATGCTAATTTTCTGCTAGCTCTATAATCTTTATTTCTTTTGGCAGCTTTTGCCTTTATCTCTTCGTGTGATTGCCTCACTCTCTTGTTTTGTGCCTCTGTATTGGTAGGGTAAGAATCAGTTTGTGACGCAAGGTCCTGTTGAGATGCTAACACATCTTGCCTAGATAACACATCTTGCCTAGAAGGTACGTATGACACTTCTTCTGCCATACACATGTTCTTGGCGTGTTCTGATGCTAATTTTTTCCTAGCTCTACAATTTTTACTTCTTTTGGCAGCTTTTGCCTTTATCTCTTCAGGTGAATGCCTCACTCTCTTGTTATGTGCCTCTGTATTGGTAGGGTAGGGATCAGTTTGTGACGCAAGTTCCTGTTGAGATGCTAACACGTCTTGCACATCTTGCCTAGAGGGTACGCATGACACTTCTTCTGCCATACACATGTTCTTGGCGTGTTCTGATGCTAATTTTTTTCTAGCTCTCCAATCTTTATTTCTTTTGGCAGCTTTTGCCTTTATCTCTTCAGGTGATTGCCTCACTCTCTTGTTTTGTGCTTCTTGCCTGTCTGGTTCTGCAGCTGGATGGTGAGATAGTGTTTCTTCATGTGAGGATCTGTCAATACTAGCATGTTTATCGCTATGTGACAGTTCTTCACAACCACCGCCTAACAAAGTGGCAGATACTCTTCTCTTATGTGAGGATGGGTCAATAACGTGTTTTTCGCTGTCTGAATGGTCTCCATCATATCCACCGCCTAACATGTCATCTAGATCTTGTAATGGTATTTCTATATCATAAGGATACCATGATGACACACAGTCAAATAATGTATCATTCAAAGTATCAAGTCTAATACATTTGTCATGTAAGAATGCGTTACAGTCAAAGTACATGTCACCATCATTTGAGTCTGGTTTATTTTTGTGTTGGATATTTGGTAGTTGGCAATCCTTTACCACAGGAACCTTGTGGGCCATCCTCATCCACAGGAAGGCTGGTGGTGCATCTTCATCACAAGATGCCGAGCGAATCCTCGAAAGAGGAAATTGTGCATTGTCATTGTTGTTTTTTTGTTGTCTAGCTCTCAATTTGCGTTGACGTTGGAAACGTTTTGCCTTTGATGACACGCAATTAATCCATGTAGAATCAGAAGAAGTATCAGAAGAAATATCATCATGATCAAAAAAGTGGTTACAGTCAAAGAATGTATCATCATCATCATTGGGAATAAAAGATGACAATAATTGACATCTATCAACTTTAATATTGTCATCATCAAAAAAAGTGTGACAGTCATGGTACATATCATCATCATGTAAAGGGTTATTGTAATCAAACGCATCGCAATCAAAAAATGTGTCATCATCATTTGAAATGTCATTAAATTTAGTTGGAAACCTCGATTGTCTTCTACCTCTATGTTTATGCAAGCTATATGACATGCATGCACCAAAATGTATAAGAATTGTAAAACTCGGCACGCAGTTGGCAATAAAAGATGGTGATACTTTTGATAGTTTAATTGGTTTATGAATTGATGGCCAATTTTGTCGTCTTCTTACATGACGATTTCTTGTAATTTTTTGAGAGTTGAAGACATGACAAAACTTTCATGTATAAGTAGCAATGATGACTGATTAACATACCTCATCCATGCTGGTGTGTAGAGATTATAATGGTTATTTAAAAAGTCATTTTGGATGGAACACAAACCTTTATGAACTATACTAAGACATGTTTTAGAAGTGGAGTAAATCGATGATAGTAAAAAAGATTCAATCGATGATGGTCGAATTTGATGTTTAACATCGACGTTAGCATATACGAGGAAGCCATATTCACTTAAACATATCTCACATGAATTTGTGTTCAAAGAATTGTAAGTTATATAATTAATATTTGGGCCAACCAGGGAAGTGAGCAGGGTTAAAACATAAACAAAAATCAAGTTGTACTTGAACATTGTTATGGTATAAAAATTAAGATTCTATATTAAAATAAGGGCAACAGGTTTACCTGTGATCACCACCCCACCAGGTGCTCACCACTTACAGCCAACCAGCTGCTTTCCACTCAGGGGCTGCCCACGCTTTCCCCCCGGGGGGGGGCAGCACATCACATCGCAATGTCTGGGGGTGGCGCACCCCCCAAGCGCTCGAAAACGGAGTCTTGGGAGGGGGTTGACCCCCAGTGCTCGAAAACGGAGTCTGGGGGGTCGTAACTCCCACTGCTCGAAAACGGTGTCTGGGGGGTGAAAGAACGAATATGGTGCATTTCATACGAATCAGCAATGTCGCAATTTGAAAATTTCGACTCCCCAAGGCAAAATATCAAGGTCTAGGCGAGGTCCAACCCCCCCAAGGCTAAATATCGAATTCTGGCGGGTCTAACCCCCCATGGCAAAATATCAAGGTCTAGTGCGGGAGTCCAACCCCCAGGACCTGAAAACAGAGTCCGGGGGGGTATTTCAATGTGATTTGCTGCCCCTCAGGGTCAAGCAAAGTGTAGGCAGCCTCATCACGCCACATGTGCTTTCTATTCAACGGAGCCACAACATGTGTCGAGCAAGCCCTAGCCACTAGAACTCCATGTCACTACCCAACCAGTTTGTCACCATTCACCGCGCCACCAGTTGACCATGCCATCTGCCACCTACATGCCTTTCATTATTGGCAAGTAGGAGGGGTGAAGCCCTGCGTAGTAGTTGCCTCACGTTTGATGAGATATTACCAGTGGTTTTAGAAGATTGATAGTTGTTTACAAGTTTGTGACAAAGCGAACATGGCGCCCCAGAAAAATAGGGCAAGGTTACTTCAGCATTGAAAGCATGGAATACTTCCCATGCGAAGACCTTGGCTGCCATAGACACTTTTCACAAAGCTAGAAAACAGCTATCACATCTTCTAAAACCACTGGTAACATCTCATCAGACAGCTGAGGCAACCTACTAAACCGCAGGGCTTACCTCCACTTGCCACCCCTCCCAAATTTCCATGCATGTGCCACATCACATTCCGAGCTAGCCCTTGCAAAATTTCTGCAGGGCTTCGCCCTTGTACTTGCCCCCTTCCCCAAATATCCATGCTATGGCACATCACAATCCGAACGAGCCCTTGCCAAATTTTCTGCATGGATTGCCCCTTCATTTGCCATCTCTTCTCCAATTTCTAAGCGGTGACACAACACATCTTTGGAGCCTTACCATAATTCGCATGGCTCGCCTTCACTTGCCACCCTTCTCCCAATTTCCATGGGAGCCACAACATGTGTCGAGCAAGCCCTTGCTAATATTTTTGGTGGCCCGACCCTCCTACTTGCCACTCACTCACCACCCAACCAGTTTGTCACCATTCACCGCAGCTGTTTGATGAGATATTACCAGTGGTTTTAGAAGATTGATAGTTGTTTACAAGTTTGTGACAAAGCGAACATGGCGCCCCAGAAAAATAGGGCAAGGTTACTTCAGCATTGAAAGCATGGAATACTTCCCATGCGAAGACCTTGGCTGCCATAGACACTTTTCACAAAGCTAGAAAACAGCTATCACATTTCTAAAACCACTGGTAACATCTCATCAGACAGCTGAGGCAACCTACTAAACCGCAGGGTTACCTCCCACTTGCCACCCCTCCCAAATTTTCATGCACGTGCCACATCACATTCCGAGCTAGCCCTTGCAAAATTTCTCAGGGCTTCGCCCTTGTACTTGCCCCCTTCCCCAAATATCCATGCTATGGCACATCACAATCCGAACGAGCCCTTGCCAAATTTTCTGCATGGATTGCCCCTTCATTTGCCATCTCTTCTCCAATTATTAAGCGGTGCCACAACACATCTTTGAAGCCTTGCCATAATTCGCATGGCTCGCCTTCACTTGCCACCCTTCTCCCAATTTCCATGCGGAGCCACAACACGTGTCGAGCAAGCCCTTGCTAATATCTTTGGTGGCTTCGACTCTCACTTGCCACTCACTCACCACCCAACCAGTTGCTCACCACTCACCGCGCCACCAGTTGATCCGCCGCGCCATCAGTTGCTTTTCACGCACATGCATGAAATTCAGAGAGGATGGCAAGTAGGAGGGGCGAATCCCTGCAGCTTAGTAGGTTGCCTCAGCTGTTTGATGAGATATTACCAGTGGTTTTAGAAGATGTGATAGTTGTTTACAAGTTTGTGACAAAGCGAACATGGCGCCCCAGAAAAATAGGGCAAGGTTACTTCAGCATTGAAAGCACGTGAATACTTTCCATGCGAAGACCTTGCCTGCCATAGACACCTTGTCACAAAGCTAGAAAACAGCTATCACATCTTCTAAAATCACTGGTAATATCTCATCAAACAGCTGAGGCAACCTACTAAGCCGCAGGGCTTACCTCCCTACTTGCCACCCCTCCAATATATCCATGCATGTGCCACATCACATTTCGAGCTAGCCCTTGCAACAATTTCTGCAGGGCTTCGCCCTTGTACTTGCCCCCTTCCCCAAATATCATGCTATGTATGCCACATCACAATCCGAACGAGCCCTTGCCAAATTTTCTGCATGGATTGCCCCTTCATTTGCCATCTCTTCTCCAATTATTAAGCGGTGCCACAACACATCTTTGGAGCCTTGCCATAATTCGCATGGCTCGCCTTCACTTGCCACCCTTCTCCCAATTTCCATGCGGAGCCACAACACGTGTCGAGCAAGCCCTTGCTAATATCTTTGGTGGCTTCGACTCTCCTACTTGCCACTCACTCACCACCCAACCAGTTGCTCACCACTCACCGCGCCACCAGTTGATCCACCGCGCCATCAGTTGCTTTTCACGCACATGCATGAAATTCAGAGAGGATGGCAAGTAGGAGGGGCGAATCCCTGCAGCTTAGTAGGTTGCCTCAGCTGTTTGATGAGATATTACCAGTGGTTTTAGAAGATGTGATAGTTGTTTACAAGTTTGTGACAAAGCGAACATGGCGCCCCAGAAAAATAGGGCAAGGTTACTTCAGCATTGAAAGCATGAAATACTTCCCATGCGAAGACCTTGGCTGCCATAGACACTTTTCACAAAGCTGGAAAACAGCTATCACATCTTCTAAAACCACTGGTAACATCTCATCAGACAGCTGAGGCAACCTACTAAACCGCAAGGCTTACCCCCACTTGCCACCCCTCCCAAATTTTCATGCATGTGCCACATCACATTCCGAGCTAGCCCTTTCAAAATTTCTGCAGGGCTTCGCCCTTGTACTTGCCCCCTTCCCCAAATATCCATGCTATGGCACATCACAATCTGAACGAGCCCTTGCCAAATTTTCTGCATGGATTGCCCCTTCATTTGCCATCTCTTCTCCAATTTCTAAGCGGTGACACAACACATCTTTGGAGCCTTACCATAATTCGCATGGCTCGCCTTCACTTGCCACCCTTCTACCAATTTCCATGGGAGCCACAACATGTGTCGAGCAAGCCCTTGCTAATATTTTTGGTGGCCCGACCCTCCTACTTGCCACTCACTCACCACCCAACCAGTTTGTCACCATTCACCGCGCCACCAGTTGACCCACCACGCCATCTGTTGCTTTCACGTACATGCATGAAATTTAGAGAGGATGGCAAGTAGGAGGGGTGAAGCCCTGCGGCTTAGTAGGTTGCCTCAGCTGTTTGATGAGATATTACCAGTGGTTTTAGAAGATTGATAGTTGTTTACAAGTTTGTGACAAAGCGAACATGGCGCCCCAGAAAAATAGGGCAAGGTTACTTCAGCATTGAAAGCATGAAATACTTCCCATGCGAAGACCTTGGCTGCCATAGACACTTTTCACAAAGCTAGAAAACAGCTATCACATCTTCTAAAACCACTGGTAACATCTCATCAGACAGCAGAGGCAACCTACTAAACCGCAGGGCTTACCTCCCACTTGCCACCCCTCCCAAATTTCCATGCATGTGCCACATCACATTCCGAGCTAGCCCTTGCAAAATTTCTGCAGGGCTTCGCCCTTGCACCCTTCCCCAAATATCCATGCTATGCCACATCACAATCGAACGAGCCCTTGCCAAATCTTCTGCATGGATTGCCCCTTCATTTGCCATCTCTTCCCCAATTTTAATGCCGCCTATGCGTGTGCCACCCTCGCGCTCAACCTCCCTCTTATGCGTATGCACCCTCTCCAGCTAAACTCCCTCCCATGCGTGTGCGCACCCTCCAAGCTCAACCCACTTCTATGCTCTTGCACCCTCCATGCGAGTGCACACCTCCAACTCAACCCACCCCCTATGCGAGCGCGCCCTCCAGCTCAACCTCCTCATATGGTATGCGCACCCTCCAGCTAAACCCCTCTCCTATGCGTGTGCGCCCTCTCCAGTTCAATCCACCCCTTTGCGTTTGCGCACCCTCCAGCTCAACCCACCCTCTATGCAAGTGGCCCTTGTACTCAACCCGCCTCCTATGCGTATGCGCACCCTCCAGCTAAACCCACCCCTATGCGTGTGCGCACCCTCCAGCTCAATCTATCCTATGTGTGTGAACACCTTCAACTCAAAGATCCCCCTTTGAACGCACACTACCAAGCTAAACCCTCCTCCTATGCGTGTGCGCGCCCTCCACCTAAACCCAACCCCTATGCTTGTGCGAGCCCTGAAGCTCAACTCCCCTCCTATGCGTGTGCGCACCCTCCAGCTCAACCTACGCCCTATGCGTGTGCGCACTCTCCACCTCAACCCATCCCCTACTATGACACGCACCTTCAACTCAACCCACCCCCTATGCGATCGCGCCCTTCAC